>BGPR01019342.1:0-29460 GCA_013235015.1 Araneus ventricosus
ATTTCAATATTAGGTTTTAATTTCTAAAACCCCTATCAAAACTTTAAAGTTTCAGACAACAGAAAATACTACCTTCAGAGCAATTTCATGATATTCAGAGCTATCCCATTATTCTTCTTGTGAGTTATTTCATAGTATTCGACCTATCCATTATCTGTAGATATTTCAGGATTTCTGAGGCTATCCATTATCTTCGCTATTTCGAGTCAGAGCTGTCCATTTCAGATTTGATTTCGAGCTATCCCATTATTTCAGGCCTTTCGTGAGTATGGCTCCTTATTCGAGCTATCATCACTTTAACAAGTTCACATCTAAACTATAATGTATTGCAGTATGGAGATCCAGGTTTGGGTACGGGGGGGGGGTTCTAGGGTATAAAAATGTATAGTCGGGACGAATGCCAAATCTTATTGCTTATGTAAAACCAAAAACACTTAACTTTCTTAGACTTTACCTCAATACGACTGATAAAAAATCCTAAGAACACTAAATACCTTCGATAATTCTAACCAAAAAACAATGAAAATAACTACAAAACATGTTTTTATCGCTCAACGACTGCGAATACGAGTGGAATGAGTACAAAAGTGGAACCAAAAGAGCCTGTTCTCAATCCAGAAGAAATGTGTTGAGCGCTTTTAATCCGCGTTTGGAGCCTTGTCACGGCAAATGTAGACGCCAAAGATTGTTTACTTTTTTGGTAGAAGTGCAAGGTTCAGGATTTGACGGTGTATATGACGTGTGAGCAAAGGGATCATAATATTTATAATCTCGACATAAAAGAAATTTAATGGAATTTGTATGAAGAAGATTTGATTTCAGGATCTGTGAATCTTTTTTAAGATGCTTGTGGGTATAGAGCTCACTATTAAGGTTAGGAATTCCTGAACAATCCACACTGGTGTCAACAAACAAATGTTTCACTTTTTTTAAAGAAATTGAGTAAAACAGCTGCTCCGTGATTTTTCAATAAAAAAAATTCTTGTCTATCTCTGTGGGGCTGCAGCCGATAGACACCCTCAGGTTCGCACTGGTGTATTGTTGTCGCGTGCATTTTTGATGTTTATCATAATCTCATAAATCAGAGATTCCCACCGTTTTTGGTAGTGCGGACCACTTTGTATTAAAAAATATTTGCGGCCACTAACTAATCATATAAATAAAAATACAAAAACATAGGAATATACTTATAGTATTATATGCAATGATTATGCCAGACAATTAGTAAAAGCATATGTAAAGCATAAAATATGTTTATTAGCAACTAAAAACGAAAAAAATATGACTCTTGCTTCCCCGATCTGACTAGCTATCGCGGACTCAATTAATACACCATCCGACGCCTCATCATCATCATCTGAGGCCCACTCTACGCACCATCCGAGGCCCACTAATGCCACCCATCAGAGGCCCACTAATACAACATCCGAGGTCCACTGTATCATCCGAAGCCCATCAATACACCATCCGAGTGGCCGTACCTAATATACCCATCCGAAGCCCAGTAATATACACCAGTCTCGAGGTCCACTACCATCATCCGAAGCCCACTAATACAATTCGAGGTCCACTTAATACACCATCAGAGGCCTACCAATACAACATCCGAGGTCCACTTTCACTGCTATCATCTCGAAGCTCACTAATACACCATCTGAGGTCTACTAATACAATTCATCCGAAGCCCATAGTCATCCGAGTCCACTAGTACACCCATCTCGGAAGCTCACTAATAAAAAATCCATATAATTCAAGTTTCACTAATACAAATAATCCGAGGTCCAATAGTACACCATCGAAGCCCACTAATAAAACCATCCAAGCCCACTCATACACCATCCGTGGGAAGCCTACTAATACAACATCCGAGGTCCACTAATACACCATCCGAAGCCCACTAATACAACATCCGAGGTCCACTAGTACACCATCCGAAGCCCACTAATAAACCATCCGAAGCCCACTCATACACCATCCGAGGCCCACTAATTTTGATCAAATTCTAAAGATTTAAGATCTTTGAAATTTTACAGATGTAATGCATTTCCAATGGCACGGCGCAATTTGCAGTCATATTTAAACCTGTGAATTTCCAGTTATTTTAAGCTTCTAAACGGAAGAAAATGTTAGCAATTTTTCATATAACAGATATTGCGACTCTGTCAATTTAAAATTCCTACGCTCTCTTATTTTTTACACTTTGCAGTTAAGATTCACATCGGATAAAAGCATGAAACGGAAATGAATTGACAAACACAAAACAGAACGAAATACTAAAAGTTAATTAAAAAATTGATAAGAACACAAATCAAATTAAAAACAGGCTTTTATTTTAAAGTGCTAAAAATGCATTTTTATCCCTAAACCATGTTCACATTTTTTGTCTTCCACTGCATTTTCAAATTTTAAACCAGCGGGAGTGGCCTCCCCTAAACGTTCTCGTATACTTTTCAAATATTTGTCATTTCCCTTCCCCCTGCGTTGATAAAAAGTTCGAACCAACTGTATGAACCCAGAATGCAATGACTATCAGAAGGTTTTTCATTGTTGATTATAGTGATAGTAAAATATTGAGGTGAAGAATCATATTTAAAAAGATACGTATGTATTAAAACTTCGCAATATTTCTTTTTTTTTATCAAACTCTAGCAATGCGAGTTCCGCTTGCGGAGAAGAAAACAGGGGAATAGCTTGCTCGCTGAATAGCTTGCGCA
This sequence comes from Araneus ventricosus, assembly GCA_013235015.1. Taxonomy (NCBI): domain Eukaryota; kingdom Metazoa; phylum Arthropoda; class Arachnida; order Araneae; family Araneidae; genus Araneus; species Araneus ventricosus. The sequence goes on from BGPR01019342.1 coordinate 2,715, forward strand.
TGCGCAGAGATTGCTTTCAATACGCAAGTAAAACGAGACGCCCTAAATGTTTGCTTCCTTACAAAATCTCGTCGCCAGAATTGGTTTTTGGCAAACTGCCAAGTTTGGGAGTATCCCTTCTTTGCACAGGCATTTATGCATGCACATGGGGTAGAACAAGTATGCTATTATACAGACCGACAGACAGTCAGCCCGTCGACGGATTTGGCCTAACATTTTATACGGACCTACATTCATGACGATAAAACTGTGTACCAAATTTTATCCACCTGGCTTTTCAAGTTTTTAAGTTATAGCGTTCGCATGACCTCGAACATACAGACAGACAGACTTCCCGTTGACGGATTTTGTCCAAAGAAACCTACAAATTATGTTTCAAATTTACATACCAAATTCCATCCCTTTATCTCTAATAGTTTTCGAGTTATCGCGTTCACAGACACACACACACACAGACATAATTCCAAAATTGTGTTTTTCGGACTCAGGAAGGTCAAAAACGTGGAGATTCGTCAAAATCTCGAGTTCGAATTTTTTGACGATTACAATACTTTCTCTTTGTATACTTCGTATACGAGAAAGTAAAAAAGTTTTAGGGGGAATTGAATTATCTTTCTTTTCTACCATACCTTTATCACCCCAATCGGTGTTCCATGAGTTAGCCACCAGCCAGTAGGGTGTTCCACTCTCAGTTCCCCATCCGAGGATACGGACAGCGTGCAATCCAATTTCCTGACCGGTCACGTGACGGTAAACACCTGCAGGAGATTATTTAGATGAAATAATATTACATTGTTATACAGTATCTTAAAACAAACGACATTTTCACAGGTATAGGTTTATATTAAAAAAATATATTAAAAGATAAAATGATACTTTTTGACGTAAATTTACGTCTCTCCATAGTGGTCTAATGGTGTGTTAGGAAAGAAAAAAATTATGTCTCATTCATTTAACAGAGAAATGTGGACATTGAAGATTGCAAAAAGAATTTTAGAATTTGGAATAACGTTTTAGTCACAGTCGAGCTGCAAAGTTCGAAGTCGTGTTGAAAATCAAAGTTGAAAGTTCGTTTCAATCATGAAAAATTTTGATGACGTCACAGCAACGGATGCGCGCGCGCGCGCTGACTATCCAATTACTATTAGGCAATTCATTCATCGATCTTACGTTCACGCGAAATATTTTGATGACGTCACAGCGACTGATGGTCACGCACGCCGACTATCCAAGTACAGTAGGCAATTCATTAATCGATCTTACATTCACACGAAATATTACTCCAGAATTGTTGAATTGCGTCGAATTTCGTGCTAAAGTTAAGCGCTTATAGCTCCGCAACCAAATAACATAGAGAGTTGGTTTTAGTTTCATTTAACAGAGAAAGGTAGACATTGAAGATTGCAAAGAGAATTTTAGAATACGTAATTACGGTTTAATCACAGTCGAGTTGCAAAATTGGTGAAAATCACGAAGAATTTTACATAGAGAGAGTAACATAGTCAAACTAAACTAATGGACATACTATAGAGTTAATAATCACATAGACCTACTTTAGTCACAGAGAGTCACAGTTGAATAAGGTAAGCAAGTCTACGTCCCTCAATCCCAACCGCCGTTTCGCAGAGACAGGATACCGTCGAATTTTTTTTTAAGAGGCACGTTATATCCGCTAATTTTAAATCCTAAACGTATCATTCTTCTCAAAATTTATCAAACTTAATGCCATACCGTGGAATTTAAAAATTTTATAGTGTTTCGAAATTATGAATTAGCAAATTACAAAAAGCAGCATTTGTGACATGTCAAGACATATACTTTCATCATGAGAAGAACTTTCACATTCATGAATAACAACATGACCTAAGTGGTAATATGCTGCTTAATCTTGACTGGTTTTAGCTGAATAATTCAGTCTGTCATCGCTTCGTTTCCTAACTGATTTACTAGTGTATTTCGACATGGTCTTTGAATAAATAGTAAGGCGTAATGCTTATTTTAAATACATCTATGAATTGTAGCTAATAATAACAGCTGTAGTCCGGGGTGGCGCCAGAGGGGTGATCGGGGGTGGCCAGGGCCCTCCTGTCGGGGAAAATTTTTGTACGGGTTATTCAACTGCAGCTGATAAATAATAATTTGGCGAAAATTTGAGACCAATTTCATCACACTCGTCCCCTTTACAGCAGGTCGTGCTCCCCTGTCGGGGAGACCGTGCCCCCATGTCGGGCAAAGTCTAGCGCCATTCCTGGCTGTAGTTATAAATTTAATTTTCTTCGTTTTCTTGCACAGTTTTTTTTTTATCTTATCAGATCTTTTTTGCATGACGTTTTCATTTTCATTTTTTTTCGTAACAGAAAGTGTACAATTTTAAGGGTTTTTTTTTTTTATTCTGAACGCAGAGTCTAACACTTTACCTTTAGAAAGTAGCTAGGAGAAGGAGGGTATAGTGGAATTATATCTCATTTCGAAATGCTTTGATTCCAAAGCCCTCCTTACTTGGAAACTGGACTCTAGAGGCTGGCTTGATTCAGAGAGGCTGATTTTACCTATATTGTCCGAATACGTGTTCGTTATTCAATTTTTTCGTGTTCCCCCACGTTGGGCGCCACTTGTGGAGGAACCACAAGTCTTGGGAGTGTTTTCATTTCTCGGGTATGAGTCGCATCTGTTTGTCGTGATTAGGTCTTGATGGGGTACCGCAAGTGACGACACGGATGTGATAGCATACAGTTCGAATCGGAGTTATTCCGAGTATTTTCCGGGCTTTAAGGTTCACAGAGGCTAGGCCACAAGCTATCACATCCGTGTCACCACACATCACCATTGTTATTTCTGACAACAAGATTCTAAGAATAGAATTTTTTTGTAAAATTTCGCAGTTTAGTGGATAACGCCCGAATGAAATATTTTTCGTTACAGAAAACCAGTTTTTTTTAGAACAGAAACGAATATAAAAAAGGAGATATGAACTGTATACTCACCGGATTTGTAAGTCAAAAAGTCTGCGCAGACTACGAAAACTGCTTCCACAGGGCCGTAATTGTAGATTTCAGTCTTAATTTGGTCCTGCTGGTTGCCAACAGAATAAGATTTCTTGCCTAAACACAAACAACACAAATTTAATACCTTAATTTTTTTTAAAAAAAAGTTAAGAATACGACTCATTTGGTCATGCGTATTCTTATCAACAGAACATCCAAATATTTTATTATTATAATACATCTGATAAAAATAATAAACATTTAAAAAGAACTTCCAGTTTATTATGCGAAATCTTAATGGAGTATGTAGGTATTCGTATGATGTTCGTATTCGTTCGTTTGCTGTTTTCACACTAACGATTTTGATCAAATTTTGGACGAAATCCGTTATAGGAAAGTGTGTTTGTCCGTCCGTGAGAATGTGAACACGAAAACTCAACAATGTAAGGAGCTAAATAGATGAAATTCGGTAGCATACGGTTTTATTATTAAAAATGTAAATATGTGTCAAAATTTGCATCAAATTTGTCACACGGTTAACTGTCTATTTGTCCATATATATGTGCACACGATTTCACAAAAACACAACAAGTAAGTTAAATGAAATTTGTTATGTGGTCTTGATATCAAAATAGTACATCTATATAAAATTTTAGAACCAATCGGACAACGGGAAGAGACACGAAGTGTTTTCTTCTCTCCATAATAGTACATCTATATGAAATTTTAGAGCCAATTGGACGATGGGAAGATACCCACATTGTTTTCCTCGATATACTGCAAAGCTAATTACAAAACGCGCCATACTGAGTAAGTATACAAGCTAATCTCGAGAACGCTCCAGCCGGATAATGTTTAGCAACAGATTCCGAAACACTCCGCGCTTTTGCGCATGCGCGGGGCGCAGATACTTTCATCAAAATAGGGGGGAAGTGAAGAATGGAGAAAAAGATGCTTATACTTTACTGAGCGTGATCTAACGAAGAACTCCGGAAATGCGCTCATATGACTCATTTTCTGACACCCCTTTCCGGTGTGAAATCTTCCAAAAGTGCTAGTCTCGGAATCCGTTGCTAAACTATATATGTTACGTTTACAAACATTTATAACAAACGTAAACAAGAGAAATATATGATTTGTAGTTAACCGTAATCAAGTTTACACGATCATGTTTTCCAAATACTGTTTCGATTAACATATTCTCCTTCAAATTTAAACAGATATATTGTCAGCGAAAGTTTACTTAAATCTGTCTGAATGCAAAGACTAGGTTAAGAACGCACCGCTAGCCATCTAAACACTTTACGTTAAACTTCTGACTTACCAAAATGTTTGTCGGCACGATAGCTGGCGTTGTATCCCTTCTCGCACATGTGGACACACTGTGGGGTGTCAACAATGTCTCCGCATGGTGGGAGTTTTCCTTTGGTGTGGTGTTCGCAAGAGGCGATGGTGTAGGGTTGGCATCCCAAGTGGGAATTGTACTGACCTCCAGTGACCAAACCTTTGTCGACCCAGTATTCCCAAGCAGATCCAGGGTAGCCACCGTAACATCTAAAAGAAGTAATTAAATTACTATTGCTGGCGGTTGCTGAAGAATGAATGGAAATTTCAAATCGAAAACGGAATTCAACTTTTTACTATCTCTTATACCAGAAGTTAAACATGGGATACGCGTACCCCAGGGTGGTACGCAAAACCAAAGTCGCTGATGGCTGAGACAAGAAAACATAAGGGATTAAAAATTTTACATAAAATTTTCCCCCTAGTTCGAATAAAATGAAAAAGTGAAAGTTGTGAAAGAAAGTCCTAAACCTACCCTCAAAATAAGTAAAAAAGGCGAAAGGAAGTGTAATTTTTAGCTATCCTTATAAATTAATTCGAAATTATTAAAATACTGATTTGTCGTCGAACCAATACTGTTGTAAAAATGGAATTAAATGTAAAATCAAAAATAAATGCTGCAAACATAATAAATTCCAGTTATTTGACTCTCAAACTTACCTAGGGTCTTAACAAACTTCTTTGTATGGACGGATGGTTGGAGGGTGGTATATGACAGTAGAGGGTACGCGAAAATAAAAAGACTAATGAAGGTTTACGCGAGGGAAAAAAGGTTGGGAACCCCTGTCTTATACGAAGTATACAGAGATTGCAATCTTTAAAAAATCATTCTAAGATATTTTGATGAATTTCGGCGTTTTAGACCTCCCGAGTCCGAAGAATCATTTTTGGAATTATGTCCGCCTGTATGTGCTCTTAAACAATGTTTTTTATGCCCATGAAAAACTGACTAATATTTTTTATGACACACTGATCTACTTATATATCATTTATCTACCATATGCTACACGACTTTTTCGTCAGTAAATTCCTTCATCCAATCTAATTAAATCCTGTCTGTATGTGTCAGACACATGAAATTACGTATGTAGAAATTCAAATCATCAATTTTTTTTTTTTTTTGGGGGGGGGGGGTATTGTAGATTTTCAAAGATTTTTGATTATACCTGTAAACAAAAGAACGAGTACTTTTGGTATACACATGAAATTACAACCGCTATTAACAGAGATATATTTTTAATATGACCGTTACCATTCACGTTAAATGAAAATATAATATGCATTTGAAATTATTGCATTTCTTTACTTGAGTCTCGTCACAGACATCCACGTTAAATATTAAATGCATTTTACTTGAATGAATGCAATCATGGGTGGTACGATTAAAAACAATTTCTTTAGTTGAGAAAGTTGAAGAAAATTAGCAAGGTATTCCAACTGGAATCCTTGAATCAAAATCGCGTAAAATTCATTTCCTGGAGGTGATAATTTCCAAACTTATCGCCAGAAAACATCAAAATTACAAGATGGAAAAAGCAACAAACAAACAAACCGCCAGTCGAAAAGGTAAATTCCGGCTTTTTTTTTTGGGGGGGGGGAGATTTTTATGAATGCTAATAGGGAATATTTGACGGCTTAACACATAGATAAAATTATTTCTGACAACAAGTTGTAAGTTATATTTTTATGTGGAAGTATAACAAAAACCCCGAGAGCAGTATATTCTTTTTTTTTTATTTATTTAAAAGACCACGTACCCAGCTCCGCAACTGTCGCAGCAGGTCAACAAATCTTCAGCAGAGATTTCAACATTCACTTTTCCATTGCTGTGAATGCAGTGTCTGTCGGATATAGCCTCAACAGCTCCAAAGGCCTGTAACATTGAAATTATTATATACATACAACTCTTTAAAATATAAAACAGTATCTATTTATGCAACTGATATATAAAGTAAGAAATGTGTTATGAAATGTAAAAAATGTAAGCAAAGAATATGTTTTACATATCAGAATAGAATGTTCAAAATTATGAACACTTAATTTTTTCTTCTTTTCTATTTACGTTTATATTTCTTGCACTGTTCTTTTCTATGAAACATAATTAACTAAAAACTGAGCTATTTTAATTACGCATAAAATCTTTCGCATACAACAAAAATTACCATTACCACTAAGTATCATAAAAAGTTTTTATTTATTTATTGAAAATTTGCTTTAGTCACATTTGTATGTAATTGAATTGATTTCATTTCACAACAAACCTCTAAGAACAAAATCTTTACCAGTGCGATTTTCCTGTATAAATTATTGAAGTGGGTGCATTCCAATAAAAACAATGCAATTCCAACAAAACTGAAATGCAGTCTTGCTGGAATTGCGTTTTTAAAGGACTGGTGAAATTTATGAATAAATCATGTTATTTATTAATATAAACACTTCATATCGTACAACGTGACAAAACATTTGTAAATAAAATAGAAAACGAGTAACGACTTCAAACAAAAGAACTTATATGAATATGTCTAGAACATGCTGTGGATCATAGTAATTCGAATTTTCTGCAATTATATTGCGAACTGAAATGTAACAAGTTTTTGTCGAAAGCTTTCCTCACGATAGCTCAATATGAAACAAGTTTTATCACACATTTCGAAACGAAAACGCGTCGAAGAAATTGAAAGAAATGAGTGGGGAAGAAAAGCATTTTGAAGAACTCGTCGAGTACTTTTCAAGAAAGCGACCATACCTTCAGTAATGAATTCTACAATATAAGAGGCATGAAAACTGAAAGATTATTCGTAACAATTACGATATATGTCAAAATTCTGTCTCATAAACTCAAATTCTTTACAGAAAGTAACATTGGAAGAAAATTGAAACATTGAATACAATTTCTCTTTAACGATATTTTGTGGGATAAGGCCCTATTTTTAGAAAGGAAGTTGTTTAATTTTATTAACTCTTTTCACAGCGTTAAGACATGTAGACTCGTTTATGCAGCTTTATATTTCTTCTTAATATCAACCTATCACTGACTGTAAAACGCTTAATAAGGGTATACAGCAAGCACTTTTAAACTATCGCTAATGCTATCGGATTTTATTTCATCTGCACTTCAATTCAGCTGCACAACTTAATGTCAAAGAATGTACAGTTAGTTACCCAGCAGGATCCACAGGAACCCTGGTCTCTGATCTCTCTGATGGTGGGGCAGTTTGACCACTGTTGTCGGGAGTCGAAAGAATCCGGAAGATTCCCAGGAACGGCATGTCTGATGGATGGCAACCTATACTTGTGATTGTCTTTGGCGACACCGAGTAGACCTCTGATGTACTTCATAGTCACTCCTTCATGGAAATTCCTTCCAGCCTGAAACGAACAGAAATCAGAATTAATTAAGAAACGAATAGAAATCAGAATTAATAAAGAAACATGTCGAAAACAGAATTAATTAGAAAATGAACAATAATCAGAATTTATTAGGAAACAAAGATTAGAATTAATTAGAAAACGAATAGAAATCAGAGTCAATTCGATAACGAACAGAAATTAGTGAATTCGGAAACGAATAGAAATCAGAGTCAATACGAAAAGGAACAAAAATCAAAATTGCTCTTGATAAGAAAAAAATGGAGAAATTTTAATATCCCAATAAATTTTTTTTTATTTCGGAATTGATGAAGCTGAATGGGCAACTATATATTAATATTTTGTGCAATAATTTAATCAGAATATCCGGAATAAAACGATTCTGTACAATTACTATCGTTAAAAATGTATACAGCAAGTTAAAACTTTTAATGGCCATTAAAATATATTAAAAACATACTTTCATAACAGGTTTTATTCGGTCTATCAGAATTTAAAAAATCCTTATAGGTATTTCATGTGAGGTAAAAAAAAGGAAAATATTATACCTTATGACATCAGAAATTGCAACACCATCTTCGATATAAAAATAAATAATTTATTATAGTTTAACTGATATTAGATTGTTGACATTTTTGCTGATAAAAGACGAACGACACATGCCGGTAGATATGCAATAAAGAACCAATTACAAGACAACATTTTGAGGTATGGCTGTTATAACATCAAATTATAGAAGAAAATATTTTAATGTTATATTTTTCCAAAATTAATTATTGGATTCTAAATAATATGTTGTACGACAGATTGTAGTTCGCTCGATTTTTGATGCTAAACTGAACGCATTTAAATACAGTTTTCAATAATGAATGCAAAATCTATGAAATGGTAGTTGGGTCCCAATTCTGTAACTACCTCCACATATGCATCATAGATTCCAACTTTTTTAACTCTCATCCATAAAGAACTAGATAATAACCTAATTTTTTATGAATATTTTTTTAAGTATTTTAATAGAAATATGATAGTTCTAACGAAAAAACCCAAAAACATTCTGGGAAAATTGAAATGATTCAATGCAAACAATAAGAGATTTATTCGGTTTTTTTTCCTTTATATAATAGTTTGGTCCCATACAGTTTCATGTTCTTCACGACATTTTACATCGCTAGTTTTCATTGTTTTGTTAATTACTTATTTTATTTATGAATTAATAATGGTATTTAAACGACAAAGAAATTCACACAATGGGTGTATCAAACATTTTAAGACGCCATACAATTTCCAACGAAATGTTGATGATTTAATTATTTGGAATAAAAATTTTATTAGTTTTAAAGATAGTTATTAAATGCTTTTCGAATATTTTAATTGTATTATAAAATATAAAAATTTCGACTTAAATATGAGCCCCATAACTCAGTACAGAGATTCCAGTAATAAACCACAGCATTTTGTCAAATCAATGAAAAGAAACGATTCTGAATTTATTCAATTAAAATTTCTTGAATTCTGATACGAATTCTTTCATTCTGAAACTATGAAGATTCATATTGCCAATTAAGAAATTATTTACGGATATTGGTCCTTGACTGAATATTAAAGAATAATATTCATCTTTTTGTGACATAATACAATGTATTAAAATATGCGAATGTATATTAGCTATCACATATTTTAATTACACTCCAGAAAAACAAGTAATTAAATAGTGTAATGACTTTTTAAAACGTCGCTTAGTATAAAAATTAAACATATATTTGGAAATCCATCACTCACCTTCCATGTGGTGTTCATGAAATTTATATATTCTATCATTTTCTCTGAAAGGGGATGGATGTGTTTAACCCTTTCCGGGGCAGTGGTCACAAAAGAGGACACCAACTTAAAAATTTTCTTTAAAAAATCCCAATTCACTTTGAAACCCGGAAAGATGCACGAAAAGGCAGTTAATAGTGTTCCTTTTAGAATGTAGATGGCAGCACGATGGAATTTCGCTTTCGAATCGGAAATATTAGAGATTAAAAATACAAAAAATCCTTATCTCATAGATACGAAATTGTTTTGAGTTCTTGGCTTTTACAATTTTAGCAAATTGATCCTACGATTTTCCTCCAATATTCTTGAAGTTTTAATTTATTATTTTCTTTAGGATTGAACAATAGTTTTTGAGCGTATCAAGATGCCTGTATCTAAAGGAGTCCTCATATGAGAGGGTGTCCCCAAAGGGGTATGACCCCCTCGGAATGATGCAAGTTTTAAAAAGATTTTAGATTCTATGTCTAGACAATAAACTAAACTCATTCATGATGTTTTTTCGTCATGTTTCAAAAAATGTAATGCCTTGCTCCGGAAAGGGTTAAAAGGTTCTGGTAGATCTGACACGGCAACTAGTACCATCGCGAGTACTAAAAGGACCTTCATCCTGCAAAGGAAAAACTATAAATTAACGTCACTAAAATCAAAAATTTATTAAAAAAATAAAGCAACCATCACGAAGTGAAATAAACAGCATATAGAATATGTCTTCTGAAACATTATTATACCCACATATTAAATATCTTTAAAAGATTTGAATAACTGATGTTTTAAGGACAATAAAACTATAATTACGAAGGTCGCCAATCATATTTTCTTGCATGAGCAGCCTAAATATTTAACAAGAATGTTTAACAATCATGCTACATTTTGGCAACGAATTAGCTATTGCTAAGCCATAAGTCAAGTTATTCAAATGTAAAAGTTGTTCGCCACCACAAAAAATTCATTGCGTTACGTTGGAATCTAGCATTCTAAAATAAAACGGAGCAGTAAAGCCACGACATTCTCTCGGAGAGGGGTTGTATGGAGACTATATTTTAAATAATTGCAATAAAAGAAAATTATTTTTTGATTTATTTATTTTAAAATTATTTTGCCCTACACAATGTATTAAATATGCGTTTATATGCAAACACAATATTTTTAAAATTATATTTACGATATTATCCAATTTTTATTTATTTTAATAAAGTTTAATTTTATTAAACGCATTTCCATTAATAGTTTGTAAACTCCTGTCATTTATTAACTCAATATTAAGAATGCTTAAAGGAATTTTTTTTAAATCTACCTTAACATAAAAAATTAATATAACGTTGAGAAAAATTACCTACTTGTAAGATGAAAACAGCGACGACGAAATTTATCGACGTGCAGCTGAGAATGATGACCAGCAATAGTTTATATACAAATTATATCTGAACGTCTTATCATTTACCTCAGCCAAAATTTGTATTTGTCTATAAGATAAAAAGATAGGCCAACTTTAAAAAAGCATGATCATAAGTGGAAAAGAAAGCAGTCCTTTGCTGTTCAATTAGAAAAGTAAGAAGTGCAAACATTCCTTATCTACTGTCGACCTCTTTAACCCGTCAGTCAGAACACGCGTTGGGGTAGCTACATTGTTTTGCATAAAAAAAAGTCATCATTTTTAATTGACCGTTCTTACACATCTGATACCTGTCAAGGTCATGAACAGATAGTGAAAAGGAATTTTATCCCGCACGTGTGCTCGCGTTTTATTTTATTTTAGTATTGAGAGACGAATCGGGAGGGCGAAATGAGCGGTTACGAACGCGAAAAAAAATTTGGAAATGTTGTGAAGAGACTAGCTGGAGAACAAATATACCTTCAACAAGAAAAAATTCCCAAAAGAGGTTGCGGACATTGCGATATGTGTTTCAGAAAGGATGACAGAAAAACATCAGTGTCCTGTTCCGAGTGAAATAAACTAATCTGTAAAATGCATGTTATCATATTTTGTGAACATTTTTCAAACGATAAGCAGATGGAATGACTAAAACGCGCATAAGTTATATTTTCATAAAAAATAGTACATAAATTATGTAATAATTCATAGAATTATATTGATTTTTCAATGTGCATGGATGTGCATAAAAATAGTCTTTTATATGATCTTGTCAAGATCATACTGAAATTTGTAAATATTTTATTGTAATTTCTTTTAAATTTCTCCCTGGGCCATGGCCTAGGTTGGCCCTGACAAGGGAAATCTGGCCCTGGTCAAGATTGTTCGTTTTTTTACAGTTCTTTTTAAACGAAAGTATCATTTTTCTCTACTTCTCAAAGTAAATTTCATGTTTCATACTGAAAATAAAATTTTTGTACATGTAATCAAATTTAATTTTTAAAAAAAATAGCATTACAATGTTTCATGGAAAAAAATTGAGAAAAATAGCGGTTATATCTAATTAAAGCTCTTACTATCTAATTAAAACTATTTTTATTTTTGTGTTTTTGCCGGGATTAGATACTAATACAGTTTAAACTTAATCAATTCTTTGCCAAAATTATAATACACTGGTACGCAATAATTTTTCAGTTATACATAATTGTCTCACATTTGTTATATAAAATCTTTCTTTAAATTCATAATGTTTCCACACAATCAAAAAATTAGTCTTATTAATTGTTAAAAACTATTACATTATACAAGATGCTGTACATTGTTAAGTTTAAATCTTTCTGTTCCCAAATGTTAAAAAGTCAGGTATGAAAATCAATATTTTCCATGCTTAAATAGCATAATTATATAAACAAATAATATAAAAACTATAATATACTATTTATACTTATAAAACTAACTCACAACAAATCTCGACATTCAAAAGGAATTTCCCATTCTGAGAAAATTCAACACCAAAATTAAAGGACAATTCGTAACACAAAGCAACATTGAAATAATTTCAAACTATAAAAAACAGAAGAAATCAATATGTACTAAAAATGGAAAAGGCGAAGAAGAATTAGTAACTGAAAACACCACTTACTTTCTTAACTTTCCACTGAAGGTTTTGAAAAAAAATGAATGAGTAAGGGACTGAAGACTAGAAAAGATTAATTTCAGAACAAACACAACCGGGTATAAACAAACGCCGTATCCTTAAAGCATTTTATAGGCTTATTGTAACCATGAAAACGGTGATAAAACAACACGCGCGGCTTGTGACTAAGGCGCGGTACAGAGTAGCCGATTTCTGTCGCTGAGCAATAAAATATAACAATACTAACCCACGTGCCCCCTTTGTGGCTCCACAGTGGCATGGGGATTACTATAGTTATTTTTAGTGCTCAACGACACAAATCGGCTAGAATCGGTCAATGTGTACCGGGCCTTGCAGATTGAGTTTCGTGAGGTTCCGAGGAAGGGACGGAAAAATCGTTTGCTGATTGACCGAAAGAACATTAGCTGTTCTTATGAATTTGTTGTGGCATTCATTTCGGGGGGAAATGTGCGAAAGGTTTTTCTCACATTTTCTGAAAGTGTGGAATTAATTACTCATTTGTGGTTTTTATTCATGGTGTATGTCTTGTGATTATTGGTGTTTTTAAATAGAAACGGGTGTTGGGAATTTCATAATGTTAGAACAGCCGGGTGTTGTATAAGGAATTAAATATTCTTGCGATTTTTTGATATTTCAAAATCTTTATTTTTTACTAAACATTCTTCTTATAATTTTTTATATTTTTGAGAAAAATCAGATCATTGATCATTACAAGACAACATATAATAAAATAAATAATTATTTTTTTACTTTTTAAACTAAAAAAATAATAGAATCTGCCGATAACCTTAACTTTTTAGATAAAATTATTTCCTCTTTCAACTATCAATATAGTACTCTATGTAAAAATTTTGCAAATTTGATTTATAAGGTCAAAAAAAGGACTTTTGATGTTGAGTGAGTTGAAATATATCAAGAATCATCATATGAACACAGATTAAAAAATAGATAAACATTTATTTACACAACTTTACAATATAGCGATACTTTGCGAATTCTGTTTTCAGCTGTCCGAACATCATCTTAACGTTGCGTTACCACGATGAAATAAACAAAATAAGTTTTAAAAGTAAATGAGAACCTTACAGGTTATTAAGTCTATCTCATTATTTTCTTTAGATGCTTCTGATCAAACCTTTGAATAAATTTCCTAGGCGTATTTATTAAAGAAGTGTCTTAAAGGAAGTTCTGGTTTTTGATTTTTTTTTCCATAAGCATCAGTTTTAACTTGCAGAAAACTATATTTTCGAAGCAGAAGGGATTTGTGCGGTTGCGTTAGTTGCCTCTCTACTAGCTATATCACTGCTCCATAATTTTTTTTTATTTTACTTCATCATATGCATCTTATAGTGGGTGGGCCTAAAATCATGGGTCAGACTTTAAGAGTGGATAAGGCATAAGACTTAAGGGTGTACAGAAACAAGTCATATTTACAATTGGGGTTTCAAAAGCCAAGGAAGACCATTAAAGGTGGCTATTTGCCATCAAATATGTAAAAGAACCGGAAACATCAGATAAAATGTTGAACATAGGTTTACTGGAATACAAATTCATAATAGCGTAGCAAAGTTGTACTATAAATAACACCATTACAAGTTGCAAGCCGCATGACAGGTACGGTTTCAAGGAGGATGCAGTATAAACAACAAAAATATGGCATACTTAAAGTGTTCAAAGGACTTACCGTCCGAAGATATACACACTCCTCATGTTGCTATACATGCATTTGTATATAAATTTCTATTCCATTAATCCTGTATTGTACAATTTTTCTGGTGTATCCGTTTCATTCACTTAATTCATTGTCAAAGAGTGCCCAGTGGCGGTCTCTCTTTCCGTTTGCGATGAGGTGGTTGATGTTTGATTAATGACAACAACCGGATCGTGCTCGTTCTGTGTTTTTCTTTGTTCTTTTCAAGTTTGGAATGGAAGCCGTTGGGACAGTTTTGCGTTCTTCTTATAATCTATTTAATCAACGCGCTGAGATTTTGACTACTTACAACAATCAGTAGATTGAGTTAACCTATTTTCATGCATTTATTCGTCCAGTTTCAGTAATTAGAAAAATGACTCAACCTACCATGCCCTGCAATAATGGATTGCGGCACTGAACAGCCTGCCCTTCGAACGCTTCTATTACGTGACGATTGTGTAAGTGATGAAAGAGCTGCTCAAGCATTTGAACTAAATTTTAGGGCAATATGTTTTGCATCTAATAAAATTAATGATTTTGATTTTTACGCTCAATTGTTTAAAGAGTTTTAGGCAGAATGGCTCTTTAATATCATTAAATCCAATGAAAACTAATTTTTATTTAGATCACGAAAAATTAAGATTTAAATTACATTTATTACACTTTATTTATCTGAGAATGTTTTACCTAATTATTACAAACTAGCTGTTACCCGCGACATCCTGCGAGAAGAATTTTAATTATTAATTTTTTTTAATTCAAGAATGTAAATGTTTCATTAGATGAGGAAAGGGGAAATTAAAAGTTCTGACGTTTGATAATACATAACTGGATGACTAACAGGAGTGTACTGTACGTGTGTCTACTGCTATAGTTAGGTAAATTGTTTATCTATGCTAACACACTTTTGTAAACTACGTTTTTTGCACAAATGTAGAGGTTTAGTGGGCTGGACACACGTAAATATTCCATATATTGTTACCAATGGAAAAAATATGGTTTTTCCATTAGACCCAGTGTGTCAACAGGGGACTATTCAATCTGGTGGAGCCTCTGTGATGGTATGGGACGTCTGCAGTTGGCGTGATATGGGACTCCTGATACGTCTAGAGACGACTCTGACAAGTGACAGGTACTTAAGCATCCTGTCCGATCACCTACACTCATTCATGTCCATTGTGCATTCCGACGGATTGGGACCAAGTGGCTCTAGGAGCACTCTTTTGACTTTAGACACTTCTATTGGCCACCTAAATCACCAAGATGAACATTATTGAAGATATCTGGGATGCTTTGCTACATGCTGTTGAGAAGAGATCTTCACCACATCGATCTCCTATGGATTTGTTGACTGCCATGCTGGATTCATGGTGTGAATTTCGTCCATGATACCATCAGACACCAGTCGAGTCCATGCCACGTCGTTCTGCCTCACTTCTGCGTGCTCGCAGGGGCCCGATACGATATTAAGAAGGTGTACCAGTTTTTTTGGCTCTTCAGTGTATTTCAACTCAAACTCATTAAATAAAGTTATTTTTATTTAATTTAGTAAGTTTTACACGGTGAAATATTTTATTTTTCGCCTTCAGTGATGATAATATTTTTTCTTTTCAATTATAATGAGATAATTGGCATATGCATTTTTTTTGCTATCGAATTACAGATTCTTAGTTTCATTTTAACTTCGCAATTATTGTAATTCAGGTTTCTTGTTTTTGACATCTTGAATAAAAAAAAAATGAAAATCAACAAAATCAACTTTTGTTATCTTCACAAAATTTATTATTTGGAAAATTCTGGTAATTATTTTTCTATAAATGATAATTTTAATATTTTTCTTGAACTGTTTTTGGAAATTTAGTTTCTACTTCAAGATTATTTCTTTTAGTTTTTCAAATCATCATATTATTCTTTGATTCGATACGTAATAAGACGTTTAAATATTTTACAACTTTCCCATCGGTTAATTTTTTGCTGTTCAGTTTGTCCTTGAGCAGACGTTTAGCTCAAATTATTAACACTAAAATGTTTTTTTCCGAAGACAAAGAGAGAAGAAGGTGAATTAATTTCACAAATATTTCACTTTTCATTAAATTCGCCTTTTTCAATCTTATGAAACAATAAAGGTAAAATTTTAAATAGTTATGTATTCCGTATAAATTCTTTAACAGCCAGGATATTCCGAGCGAACAAGATGTTCTCCAAAGGCGATTAGTTAGAAATATATTAAAATTATAAACAGAAGCTACCATAAGCAGAATAATGGTTTACAAAGTAAACTTGCTGATGTGGCAGAGCAACAGGTTCAGAGATGATACTATGCACATGTCTTGAAATAAGTGTTAACTGAAACAAAATGTGTAGATGCAGTTTCTTTTTTGAATTTTCTCCGGAATTTAGCAACTTTTGTAAGAACTTTACTTTCAATTTGGCTTTTAAAAAATCCAAAATAACAGTATGCTCATTATACACCCAGGAAAAGAATTAATTAAAATTCAATCAAAAATTGTATTTATATCAAACTTTTCCAATAATATCTAGATTGGAGTTGCTAAATTTGAACTAGCTCTTGGAATGTATTGATATCAAAAATTCAATTCTATTAAATATTTGGGCCTTAAAATATGCAAATTAGGTTGCAAAGACAAAAATGTAGAATATGAAGTTATTTTTAAGATAAAGAACTTCCTGATTACAGTTAGAGAACATCAATTAAATATTTTAACAAAATACTAACAACCCTTACGTTGTTTTAAAAAGAAGTAGTAAAATATGCTATTTTATCCTCAGATAAGAAAACTACAACTTACAACAGTAATTTTATTAAAATAGTTTAAAGGTAAGGTTGGAGTAATTTTTTTTTGTCTAAAAGTTGCTAAAATTGTACTATAAACAGTTACCTAAATTAGGCTGTTTAAATCAAAAGGACTACAATCTAAAACTAGAGGAATAGCTCAGTCAGTTATAATCTGTTGTTGTTATAATAAAATGGAAGTGAAACAATCCAAAGCAAAAAACTGCTCAAGCACAACCGCATACAATAAAGTAGAATAATCTTAGTAGTCTAAAATATTCTTTTATTTTGTGTTTTACGCCATTACTAAAATCATTTTTCAGTACTCCTAACTTGTCCCCGCATATCCCCGGAGGTACGCGTACCACAGGTTCGGAACACTGATCTAGAAAAAGTAATTTGATATTAATATTATTTGAAATCAGCTCATATATACTCAACTCTTAATTCCAGCTCTAATTTCTTTTATTTCTAATTAGAAGTTTATGTACTATACACTGTACATAGCGCGAAGGAAATAAGTTCTCTTCTTTATTAGGTATCACACAAAAGTCAATATTCAATAGCTGCAATAAGCAATTTGTCTTTTAGAAAATATGTGTAATTTGCAATTTATTTGATGATGCATTTATTTTGTTGTGTACAGTATTTTTCGCGAATATAGTTCATTAAATTATTTTTTTAAAAATGCGTAATTTTCATTCATCCTATTTAAAAAATCATAAAATATGCTAAATTTGTGTATAAAAATATTTTCAGGAACCTAGATTTTTCCGGGTAGGGGTTTTATAAAAGGGATGAAACCGTGTCGCCGTGGGGCGCGCGCTGAGCTTTGCCAGTTCCGCCAAGGGCGCAGAATCACCTCGGTACGGCCCTGACTGTCACATACATAGAAAACTAAATTTCGCTATTACAACATATCGTCGGTTTATTGCTAAAAGTTACCAATTAAAACGAAAAAAAAAATGATTTGAATTAAAAAATGATGATGAAAGCAAGATTTTGGCATTTTCCCTGATATTTTTCAAAAACATGTATTATGTCACAAAAACTATTTTTAAATATAATAAAAGTTTAAAAAAATAGCTTTTCATGACACAGCTTTCATTTCCGTTCAATTTGTTGCTCTCATTTTAATAACTTTTCAAAAATTAAATTGTGTATTGTAATTTACAAATTATAACACTTTTTTATTAGTGAAGAACAAGAATACATAAGAACTTTTGCTAGATCACATTAGAAGAATTTTGGATGAAGACGAATTTCATTATTTTTTTATTCATATTTATTCTAACGCTTTTTCTCATTGAAAAATTTACTATGTAATTGTCCCAAAACATCCGTTAAATCTCTTCTTAAACTCAAGATTTATGAACAAAATTTGAAGCATCATGCACAATACTAATAATTATGGAGGCCCATTCATCAAAGGCTCAAAAAATCAGTCTGGTCTAACATTCTACTCAAAAAACATTCTGACTCTAGAAGAATTTTGGGCTTGTACCTTCTGGTTTTAGATAAAACACATAGTTTTATATTCTTAATCCTGAGGGAATGCCAGGTATTTCATATACCATTTTGGCAGCCTTTGGTGACGTTTTATCACCTTTTGATCGAGATTCTTGTACCCGCTAGAGGAAGTTAGGATTTTTCTACGAATTTTAAAATTAAAGACAGCAGGGCGAGAAGATTTTACATTAACCCGTCGAGTTCTAATTCCATGTAATTGGTATAAAAAATATCGAATGTTTAATCTAAATTTTATCCCATCTCTTAAAAAAAAAAAAGACAATATACAAGAAAATTAGAGTCTAGTTGAAATTCGTTTGTTTAAATTATATCTTCTGCAATGGTTAACCACTGAGGTCTCGTGTACTGGACACTGTAGTATGCTGTTTAAAAAAATTGCGGTGAAGTAGTTGAAAATTTGACTCCAGCACCACTGCTCACCTGCAAAATGTAAGTGATTTGAAAAATCTGAGCAAATTCCCACCCTGATGAATTGATTGAAATAAAAAACATGATGAAAATAAGAGCATTGAGATTTTATGTGAGCAGAAGGCAGTTAAACTTTAGCTTCCAAAGAAATTGAATGGGAAAAAAGAGAATGTATGGTAATGAGCAAATGGCATCTACAATCAACCCTTAGAGACAGAATAAACTGTAGAAAGTAAATGGTTTGAGAAATTTCAGAATTTGTAACTTACTCAGTAGTTACGCAAGGCGCTGCTGTGTGGCAGCACAATCTCCACAAAATAAAAAAAAGCCTAAAGTTTTGAAAATGAACCAGCATATATATATATACATTGATATTCCCTTGAGTTTGAGGAAAGTATAATTGAGCGAGATGAATAATGTCTTTTAATCTAAAGGTAATTGCACATAAATGCGCACAACTGCAATGACTTTGACTCAGTAAATGGAAGTAATTAAGATTAGCCGACTCAATGATCGAGAGGCTGACGTGCAATTCAGCCAACTGATAAGGTAGAAAATGATCTGGGAACTGAGAGCACCTTGGCCGCCAGATGTGGAAAAGCTCGTCGATCTGGATTTTACAGAGAAAATGGCTCTGAACTGAAACAATATGCACCAGAAAATTAGAAAAGATATTTCCACCCATTCTTAGTTTAAACAGGCAAGTATTCCTTCTATACTTTGCACCAAAAGACAACTGAAAATTGATCCAGTATTAGAACGTCGATGAAAGCCAAAATATAAAATGCCAAAAAAAAGGATTATATTTGCACCTCTCAAAAAACGGTAAATTACGCTGAACAAAATAAGCTTTACCGCTTAAAATCGGGAAATCGCCTGAGGGGCGTATTTCAATTTTTTTCAGGCAATTATCTGAGACTCTGCGTTGTATTGAGAAATTAGTACCGCCACACTACCAAAAATAAATACAACGCGCATTAAAAAAAATATCTAGGATTAAATCGCAATCTGGCTCCAGGTACTGATTCACGTAGCTTGCGACTGCCTATGCGCCAAATTCCAAGGCCATAAGTCCGATAGATCTGTCTGACCGCACACACACACGCAAACATTGCCTTTATATAGAAATAATTCTGTCCTAACTTAAAAGAACTTGAAAATCCGGGATACAGTTGATATACAGAACTTAATCATAACTTTAAAAAAATCTGGAGCAAAAAATTATAAAGGCTATGGAAATCTCCATCCAACTCTGGTGGAATCAAGCTGCAACTTCAAACATACTTCAAGATTCTCCAAGAACCAGTGAGAACGGATATGGATGTGCTCTAGACTTAAAAAATGTATCCCACCATACAATTCTTAAATGCCAGCAAGCAGCGACTATCTATTTCAATGAACTGTAGTCTGAAGGGAAATAAGGCTGATTCCAAAATATACCTAGATTTCAACGCCTTTTAATGGATGTACAATGGCAGATCTTTAAAGAAGGTACCGCAAATTATAATCTCTAAAATGCCAAGCATTAAAAGCGTATCTAACCTTTAAATTTTCTTTCCAGTATACCAAACAATCTTGGATCATCCAATAATGGCAGAAACGTCGAATTTGAATACGATACTAGAATTCGTTTTATTAAATCTCACAAATTAACTCATCGCCGCTATGATACCGCTATGGCCTGAGAGCAAGGAAATGGGCAAAGACCTGGGCTTTGTTCTACTGCCAAATTCATGAGAAACGTACGCCAACTTTGGAAAATTGCTGAATTTGGTAAAGTGTATACTCTACAGTCGTAGGAAAGTACTAACAAATCTGCTCTAAGGGAAGATTGGAGAGAATTTTCAAATTTATACAATACATTTTTTTTTAAATACTGTTACTTAAGTAAAACCATTAGTAAAATATGTTTTAAAGAAAAATTTATTTTATTATTCTAAAAAAAGACTGATATAAGTATAGAGTTTTGAAGCATTAGAACTTAATGTACTAGTTTAATCTATTTTACTTTAACTTAATTTACTAGATTTTATTTTATTGATTTAATTTTACTGATTTAATTTACTTCAAATCATTTGATAAAAAATCACTAAAATTAGATTACCTGCAAAAAAGAAAAAGTCCTTTGAGCACCATCTCCAATGAATAATAAAATATAAATATCAAAAGAAATGCATATGTCCATTTAAAAAAAATTATAAAATGCAACATTTTATTAAACAGTTAACTGCAGAAGTAAAAAAATATAAGATACAAAACATTAAGTTCTTGATGGTGAGCAAAAAAGCACAAACCAGGCACATTTTAAAAATGGCAATGCAAAATGAGAAAAATAGTTTGGGCTGGGGTAACGAAATGGGTCATGATAGAGCCTCTTCTTGATTCCGGCAAGGTCATCTGATCCACAAGGATTTTAAGCAACTTGGAAAAAAGAGATAAAATCGCATTTAAAAAATATTGAAGACTTGCCAGTGCCTTGATGCTTGCTATACAGAAAAGTCTGACAAATGAATTGAGGCATTGAGGACTTGTTTGTAAATGATTTCAACTGCACCTGCAGACTTGTTCAACATTAGGTTTTAATTTATAAAACCTCTAAAATCTTGAAGTGTTTAATACAGTACTATCACTTGAGAGATATCTAGAGCATCCGGCCATTCTTCTGGGAGCTTGGCTCTCATGATATCTGAGTTATCCTACTATCTTCTATCTATTCTACATATCTAGAGCCATCCACATTCCCAGAGCCACAATATCTTGAGAGCCATCCACCATCTTCAGAGCTATCCACATTCTTCAGATCTATTCTTACGATATCTAGAGTCATCATCTCGGAGCTATTTCACGATATCTATTTCATCTCTAATCATCTTCGAGCTATTCATACATTCTGAGCTATCACATCACGCTGCTTAATAAGTTCATTCAAAACTATACTAGCAGAATTTGGATCAATGGGGGGGGTAACTTGAGGTATCAAAAGTCTTTGTATCATCGACAGCCAAATCTTATGCATTTATGGTGACCAAAACACTCTCAACTTTTACAGAGACTTTACCTACCTGATAATGAAAACTCCTAAAGAGAAATACCTACTACCTTCTTGATAAATTTGACAAAAAATGATGAAAGAATCTAGCATAAAATATGTTTTTGATCAATGCCAAGAATATTGAGTGAATGGAGACATGGGGAAACTTTGAGCCCACAAAAAACGAAATAAAGAAATGTTTTCATTTCTTTTAAAGGGATACTAAGAAAAAGCTAAACAGTGATTCTAGTAAAATACAGACCTAATATTCTTGGGGGGGGGGGGGGCTGCACCTGATAAGATAGAGCACCCTCCCTTTGGAGGCTCTGGTGTGGCTGCTGCCGCGGGTGCATTTTGATGCCTACCGGTAACTTGCAGCAACGCTGGAGGATTCCCAGCCATTTTGGTACGGACCCCGCCTTGTGGCTAAAAGCATTCTCGGTACGCAATGCAGCCATTATATGGCAAAAAAAGCCGGCGCAAAACATAGAAGAATGGTGATTCCGAGGGCGCAATGATGCCGCCAGCAATTAGAAAAGCCGCATCAAAAGATTTGGGCAAGCATGTCGCATAAGCAAAGTGTAAAGAAGAGTACAATTTTGGGTTCTGACTTTGACTAGCGTCCCGCGGAATGCTCATTGCTGCATTCATCCGAGGCCCCATCTTAACGCTAGCATCTGAGGCCCGCACGCATACCCATCCATGGCCTAATTATCATACCCTGGCATAATCTGGTCGCACTAATACCTGTAACGCGGTTTACTACAATTCCATCCATGGGTCACTAAGAATCTGGCGGCTCTACCTACTATACCAATCTAAGCAGTATAATATACCCGCATCCATAGTCCACTTACTAAATGTCCATGGGCTCCACAATACATACCCATCCAAGTGGCCTACCTAAATACATCTACACACACATCCATGGCCCACTAATATACCCATTCAAGTGACTACTAATATAATCTAACTGCGACCACTAATAATCTTTATCCTGATGCTGATGCACCGCCGCCCACATGCTGGAAAATGGATTCAAATCTGGAAAATGTTTTATCTTACACAAAAGGAAATAAAGACCATTGAAATTGGCCTAACTACATCTAAGGCAAAATAAAATGAAATATTTAATTTCAGCAAGTCATTGAAACTTAAAACGGCGATCATATCTACTGTACCTGTACCCCACCCCAAGATTTTAAAATCTAGAAATCGAGATGAAATACTCTAATCGTACAGCAATTTGTAGCCAGATTTAAACTTGTAAATTTCCAGGTACTTTAATCTCCAACGGAAGGAAATATAATTTCATATAAATTATATACTGTGTGACTTCTAGTTTCACCGAAAATCTACGTATTTTGCACTCTCTTGGTTGCATTCGCTTGATAAAAAGCATGAAACGGAAAACAGTAATCTACAAACATAAAACGGAGACTAAAATGGCAATTAAAAATTACAAGAAATACAAAATGGCCTTGAATTTCAAATGCCAAAATGCATCTGAACTCCAGCATTCTTGGTCTCTACCGGTAGAATTCTGTAAATCCGAAAAGCTCATGGAAGTCGAATGATCTCTTCTACCTCATACTCATCACCCCAATCGGTGTTCCAAAGGATAGCCACCAGCCTGTGCAGGCTGTACCTCTAGTCCCTGCAACTATGGATAAAGGCCGGAGCAATTCTTAAATTTGACTACTGCCGACGGAAATACCTCCAGAGACTACTTTAGATGAAAAGCCATTATTTGTACTGTCTTCTGCATCTTAAAGTAAACGAGCATTTTCTAAGGATAGATTCTAAGCAAAAAATACAATTTGAAATATACCTAAACAAAACGCCGCTTTCTTTACGTAGATTTACAACGCGAAAATCTAATGGGTGCAGTTATAGGAAAAATTATGAATTTTCAAGTGCCTGGCTAAGAACGCCTATACCCGCAACCAAATAGTTATAAGAGGAGTTAGTCTTACTCTAATGCACAGAGAAAAGGTTACTTCAGATTGCAAAGAATCTTAGACTTGAAAATGACGGTCGAAGCCACAGTCGAGCTGCAGGTCTGGAAACTTGTTCTGCAACCAATGTGTTGAAAAGTCTGTTCTAATTGCTGAAATGTCTTTATTGACGTCATAGGCAACTGATGCGCCCAGACTCTCCATACAGAGGCACCCATCTATCGATCTTGCGTCTACGCGAAATATTACTCCAGAACTGCTGGTAATCTGCGCCGAATCGTACAAAGATAAACGCCTAGCCCCACAAACAATAAAATATGAGATCATTCTGAATGGCGACGCACAGGGGAAACTGGATACTTGAAGATTGCAGAATCTTTGTAGCCATGTAATCGCTCGAGCTGCGTTTTCTGGAAAACCAGCGAATTCCTGCAAGGAGTGTTTGCCAGCCGTAAAGCAAATGGACTTGCAGAGTTGGCTTGAAACAAGTAGACCTACTTTAGCTACAGAGAGCCGCAGCTGAATAACGTATGTAAGCCCACAGCCACCTAACCCCAGCCAGTTCTGCGGAGAGGATACTACCGAATTCTATGAGGAATGCTATATCCGGCTAATTTTAAATCCCAAAATGACCATTCCTTTCAAAATCATCTAACTAATGCCATACCGTGGAATCTCAAAATCGCATTAAAAGGCTCAAGAATTTGAAAATTATAAAAGCAAGCATCTAATCAAGATATGCACTTCATGAGAAGAACTTTCATCTGGAATAAGCAAAATGAGCACAAGCAAGCGATGCCGCTTAATCTTTGACTGGCCTGAGCTAGCCAACGAATCTGCCACCGCTCTGGCCCCGGAAATCCGTTGATTTGAAGGAAAGTGTATCGCAAACGTCATCTCAGCCAGGCGTACGCCGCATTCGCGAAATAAGCATCCTGCCGAATTGCAGCTTAATAGCTGTACAGCCCGTAGCCATGAATCGCACTCTTCTGCTCGGTTGCATAAAGTTTTCATTTTACTCAGATCCCTTTCGTAATTAGTTGCCTCTTCATTCTACCTTTCTGCAGTTAGAAAGCACAATCTGCGGGTTTTCTATTTTGAGCATTCCAGTCAATAGGACTAACACCTTACCCGAAAAGGAAGCTGAGTAGTGTGGTAGGAGGGAAGAATGTACTTGAAATGCTTGGGATCAAAAGTCCTCCTTACTTCTGGAAACTTGACTTTAGAGGGCTGGTATCTGATTCAGGAAAGGATGGATTTTAATGCGAGAATGTCCTGAAATACGTGTCTATCTTTCAGTTCCCCATACTTGTGATGGAACTTAAGCAAGTCTTGGAGTGTTTCTGCTTCCTCGGCGCGAGCCTTCTATCGGATTATGGTCTTACTGTTGTACCTAGCTGCTGTGGTGAATCTTAAATGCAGTAATGCAGTCTGAACTCGGAGCATTCCTGATATTTTTCGCCGGCGTCTAGAGGGCAGGCTGCCAAGCTTACTGCATCCAGCCGCTGTACATCACCATTGTTATTTGATAAATAAGACTGGTGAATAGAAATTTTGGTAAATTGCAGCTCTATGGATAATGTCAAAATGGTAGCCACAATTGCCAGCAGAAAGACCACCACTAAACAGAAATGAATATAGAAAAGGAGAGATTGAAACTACACCTAGCACCAGATCTGCAATCTGATAACACTGAGCCGCTCTTACAGGGCTGCACCTTGTAGATTCTAGCCTGAATTTATCCCATTGGCTACCAACACAAGATTTGCCATAAATTCCATTACTTTAATTTTAAAAAATTAAGAATACGACCCATTTGGGGTACGCACTTAATGTTTAGAAATATTCCAAATATTTTATTGTTATATATCTGATAAAAAATAATAAATATCAATAAGTAGAACCTCTAGCTGACAGAAATGTATCGGAGTTCAAGTGACGCTGCCTATCAGTCAAAACATGAATATATAATAAATATTGACGAAATTTCAAAGGTTTCTACTCAATACTAAAGATTTTGATTAAATTTTGATGAAATCTGTCGGAAAAGTCTCATCCATCCGTGAGCATGTGAACACGAAAACCTAAATAAATGCAAAAGAGCTTAAATGAAGAAATCTGGTAGCATACGGTTTTATTATTAAAAATGTAAATATGTGCCAAAATTTGATCAAATTAAGAGTCGCATGGGTTAACTGTCTATTTGTCCATAGGTATGTGCACATTGATTCTATGTACAAGAAAACAATTGAAATTTATTAAAATGGTCTCATCAAATAGTACATCTATAATAGAAATTTAGGAAACAATCGATAACGGAAGATACTCCACAGTTTCTCGTTTACTACAAAGCTTAATTAAGCAAAATGCTAAGATACTGAGGGTGGTATATGTTTACCTAGAGAGAACGCCCAGCCGTATAATGCTGAGCAATGACCTTGGAAACTCCCAGACTTGCGCCAAGTGGAGCTACTTTGTATCAAAATAGGTACAAGACGAGTAAGATGCACTTTAATTTTGAGAGGAACTAACGAAGAACTCCAAAATGAGCTCATCTTTCTGATACCCTCCGATGTAAACCAAAAGTGCTAGTCTCTAGAACTATGAATCTATATGATATTGCTCAAACTACATAAATGTAAAATAAAAAGAAATAGATGACGTATATAACTGCAACTGCTAATACGATCATGTCGCAAATATTCTGATTACTAGGTATTGGTCAATTTAGATAGATATATTATCAGCTATTTACTGTCTGTCGAACCTACCCACTGGCAACGCGACG
>BGPR01019343.1:0-29455 GCA_013235015.1 Araneus ventricosus
CTTGTTCTTAAGAAATAGATTCTATGATTCTTTTCTTCTTAGCCTCAGAGTAAATGAATTTGCAAGTTTCAACAATTGGTTATTATTACTAAAGCATGTTAAATTTCAAATATTTTAGTTGTTAATTTCTTATTTTCTATTTGCTTTTGTTATTGAAGAACCCTCTCGGAATTCAAAAGAATCAAGGAAGCAATCAAACAACCAGTTCCAATCCAATAACCAGTCAAACTTTGAGAATCCGGAATGTGCTGACCGGTCAGTCCCTGTTTCTCTGAAGCCAATGTCTATGCAGGTTTGCTCGTAAACTCTGCTAGTGCTCAGTAACTAAACTGAGTGCAAAAAATGACTGTTATGGAGTTATATCACCTTAAGTACAAGAATTCTCATTGTTATGTATATCATATTTTGTTTTTCCATCAGTTCTGTAAGAAGTTATTGTCATGACACTATTCCTATTTTATATACCTCATTATTTGCATACCATATTCTTTCATCGTTTTTTTATTCATCCTGAGCCCATTTCGCCAATGAGTACAATTTTACACATTTTAATATCACTGTTTTAAAATTGTGTTTTATAGAAGAATATGTCATTAATGATTGTTTTGTGTTTTCGTAGTGTTTTTGTCATTTCACATCACTGAATTCGCCAATTCATGTACAATATTCATAGTTAGGTACTTAAATGTTCGTTTTCTTGTGAAAATTTTTAAAAACAGTTGTATGTTTGTATATATATTGTGTTAGTTATGAAAAAAGAGAAAACTATTTTATTTTTGGTAATATTTGACTTTTCTTTTTCTGTGAACTGTATAAAGTATCATTTCCCTATCTAGTTGCATCATGGAATTTACAGCAATAAATTGTCTGGGAGAGATGAGTGTAGCAGCCATTTTAGGACAAAATGGATTATAATGGCTACTACTTTTGTTTCAATAGTTTAATGCAGTTGAAACTTTCATTTTTCTTTAAAATTTTTTTTAGAAAATATATCTGAAACTTAGTAATTTTGGAAGTGAGAGCGAATGATGAGAATATTAATTCAGATAGTCTTCATTTGAAAGAATAATTGTCTTATACTACAGATTTATTAGAAACCAACTTTCCAGAGTTTGTTTCTAATATCATATTATTGTTGATATTGAATTCATTTCAATTATTACTTACTTGCTAATATGCAAAATATGCTTGTTTTTACTTATTGCTTTTTATCTTGAACCGATGTGCTTTTCTGTACATTTTATATTCATCATACATTAAATATCAAAAGCATATGTATTAATGAATGCTTACTGCACCCTGCAAAAAAAAAAAACAGTATTCTGAATTTTGTTTGTTTTCTTTAATATCTTTATTTTTAAAGCAAAATAATGAATTTAATATCAGTTTAATCGCAGACAAGCTTCTAAGCAAATTAACTATAGTCTGTTTATTAAAGTGTGTGTGTGAGTGAGTGAGAGAGACCCAATGTAAACATTTACAAAGATTTTAAAAGATTAACATGAGATTTAATTTATTAATTTCATTACATAGTGGTCCAAACATTATTTTTCTTAAATTAGTTCAGAAGCATAGTTTGATACGTTTTTGTATCTATTTGTGTTTAACTGTGTACATTTCAAAAATAGTATTTACAGTCTTAGAAAACTTTATTCTTAATTGTTTTGTGTTCTTTTCTGATTATAATTTTTATTTAGAATATAAGAAATTTTAAATGGAGACTATCTGTCATTCCCATGTTTAGTAGTATTTAGCATAGAGAAAGGAAATTATTTACCTTAAGTACAATAATGACTACTGTGCAAAAAGTACAAATATTTCATTATATTTGCACAAGGATCATTTTATATTTGGTTACTTTGATATGCAGTTACTGTAAATAATATTTGTATTTGTAAAAAAAAAGTAATGAAAAGTTAAGCTTCTCTGAATTTTTTTAATGCTCAAGTTGTAAATCTCTTTTTAATATTTCATAATTTTTTTTTATTGCAAAAGTGTGCTACTCTTGTCTTTTGTGCTTTCTAGATATGGACATATGTATTGTAGCCATATTAACAAGCAATTCTAAAAATGTCTCGAGTGTGAAGAAAGCTATCAGATGGAAGGTCAAGTTTTTCTGTTTGTAATTTTTTGAGTTACAGAATTAAGATTCATTTGTCATTTGACTTCATGAAAATTAATAATACATTGATGCTCCCAGCAGTTATCTCTGTTATTTTATTTATATCTTCCTCAGTATGAGGAAGCTTTATACAACATATTTACATAATATAGATAATTTTTCATTTGTATTTAATTCATTATTTTATTTAGCTTTTACTGCTTTTCTCTGCAGTTCCCCATCATCATTGTAGTAAAGATTAATATTTCTCTATACTACCTCCGTGAAATGTATTACTGTCTCAGATTAAATTTATTTTAATTTGAATAAATAATTTGTATTGCTTTACAGTGAATTGAAGACTGAGAATATTATATGACATAATTATGTAATTATTCTATGATTTTGTTCTCCATGAAAATATTATGTGGTTTGTTATGCATTATTTTTCCAGCATATTTAATCCATTTTAATGAGTGTAAGATCCACTATGGTTTAAATTCAGGATAAAAGATTCAAAATTTAAATATTCATTTATATTATAATTTAGATACATGTTTGTTGACACAAATTTTCAAGAATAGAGAAATTATTTATGTTTACATATGCTTGTCAAAATATAATGTAGCATATTTTATTTTAATTTTTTTGTATTGAACTAAAAGTATTGATGCGTTTTTCGTATTTATCAACTGAATATTTCTTTTTATTTTAACGTTTTTCACCATAACTACTTATGAATCTAAAAAACACAAATCCATTTTTTTTTAAAGTTTTTTTGGATTACAGTTTATTCTTATTTGTGCAATATTTTTTCAAGCATTGCTTAGATTTTAATTTTTGGAATGAAAATGTCCATTATGTCAGAGTATCCTTATAAACATAGGAAGCTTTAATATTTTTGTCTTTGTGTGTTATCAAACATCTGATTCACTGTTCACGGATTCATTCATGTAACCAAGCCTCTTTCTAGATATCTTAACCCCTTCTTTTACAATGACGAGTCTGATACATGCATCGAATTACAGATTTTTTTATATTTAAATTGGTAATAAAGTCAAAGTAACAATTAATTTTAAATACAAAAATCACCTGGGCATGCTTAAATATCTCAAGTATCCTTTACCATCTTAAAGAGATTGAAATAATAATAAATATCCCAAATGGGTGGTGGCATCTTATTAGGAGGTTAAATAAAATCGTATGCCAAGGGGTTAAATATCTAGAAAATCACAAACATGGAGGGAAAATGGTAGTTATACCGCTCACATTACATACTCAAAACAAAAACGAAAATGCATCATTTGTTTTGTTAGTGCTATTTTTGTTATCACCTTAGTAATGTCTGTTTGCTGATTTTTGCAATTTCAATTTGTTACATTCAGCTATTTTTTACTTGCATTTTAAATTGCTTCAGTTAATTCAAATAAAGTGGTATTTTCT
Organism: Araneus ventricosus; assembly: GCA_013235015.1. Classification (NCBI taxonomy): domain Eukaryota; kingdom Metazoa; phylum Arthropoda; class Arachnida; order Araneae; family Araneidae; genus Araneus; species Araneus ventricosus. Next base: position 3,545 of record BGPR01019343.1, read on the forward strand.
TCTAAAAAATAATCTTTTCTCTCAAGATAGTATAATCTCTTTTACTATTGTTCTTACTAAAAGTTCCTTCTGAAATCATCTAATTGAAGAGAGTCCTGTTAATTTTTTTATGGCAGAAAATTTTTAACCGAGTTAGTTCAAAAATCTTAATTGATTCATTAAAAAAGGCTGAAATATATTTGAAAATTGCAAAACTAAACACTGGCATGTCTTCAGTGCTCATATTTCAAGCGCATTCTATTCAGCTGAGAAATTTTATCTTTTTTCAATTCTTTGCATTCATAACTAGTCAGTTTTGCCATGCAATAATACTGTTATTTTTTCAATATATATATATTTATATTATTTACCGGTGCTTTTTGTTAGTTAACTGCTTTGCAAGCTCAGTTTATAATTAACTAGTCATGCATATGTGCAGTTTATTAGCATGTTCTGAATTTCAAAGAAGAAATATTTTGAAGAATGAAAAGGGCAAAAAAAAAATGCTGAAATTTTATTTCATTTTATTCATTGATCCTTATCATATTTTCTAGGTAGATACACTGTTCAAAATTTTTTAAATATGGTTCTGTACTAGGTCAAAGAAAGGAAAGGTCAAGTAAAATTATATTTATGAGAGTTTGTTTAGAATTCGAAATCTATTAAAAGAACAGATAGTGATTGAATAAAAAAAAAATCTCATATTTTTAAAATGAAATTTTATTTCTCATAATATTTTAAGTATAAAGAACAGTGATTAAGAAGCAAAGTAGGACATTTTTACTTCATCTGAAATTTTTTGTTTGATTAGTTTTATATTGCTATTCAAAGTTCAGAATTCATTTTAAACTTAAGGACTAATATTATAGAGTCACTTCCATCACAGATATTGGTCCATCATTATATATTAGATATTCCTATTTGTAAATCAAACATTTCCAGTAATAAACTTACTTTGTGTAGGTCTTCTTAACCAGTGTATTGACAATCTTGAATGACTGTATCCTGCTTATTTAATTTTGATTGCTGAAAATTTTAGTGCCTAAAATATTTCAGCAAAAATATGTAGTTGTATTACAAATATTGTTAAAAAATTATGACATAATGCTTTACTTTAATATAATATAACATTATGTGCTTCAATTTGAAACATTTTGACTTATTATTTTAACTGTGAAGATCAATATAATGAATATTTTTGAAGTATCATTTGTAAAATTGTAAAGGTGGTGCTTTCTCTTCCATGTAATGATAGGGAGTATTTGATGTGGAGTCAAAAACATTGAAGTATGTAACTATGTTGAATATTTGTCACAAAAGTATTTAAATGTTTATTAATTCTGTCTGACCCAAATCCAAACTAATCAAATTATAAGTAATAAGTCTGATAAATGAGCGCATCAGTTTGGTTTTTATACACTTATATGTAATTTGACCTGATTCATGTTTGTAAAAATGGAATTTCGTAATGTTCCTTTCCTGGTGTGCTAGAGTTTTAAAATTTAGTGCACTTTGTGTGTTTTCTATGGTAATACACTATTTTAATGTTTTCAGAACTTAATTATCAGTTAATTGATTCATTTAATTAAATTTCTTTTTGTACAAGGGACACCACCTGATAGTGAATTTGAGAAAAAGTTAAATTCGAGACTCCGTAATATTTATAATAGTGAATTATAAATTAAAGACTAAAAATTATAAAATAATTAAATTAAAAATCTTTTTAGTAACTAATAAAAGAGTGTGTTTAAAAACTGTTTATTAATTTATTATACGAAAATATCCTCCTTTTAAATTGAAATTTCTAATAGCACTTTTGATTACTTTATTCAGTTAAAATCCCCCTGCTTTAATTGGCAGAAAACAAGTGTGCAAAATTTCTTTCCAGTATAATTTCTTCATCTAAACTTAGTACTTTTAGATGGAAAGCTTTATTAGTTAAATTTATATGATACATATACATAAAGTGAAATTTTTCTCTTACTCTGTTTTTACAGACCGCTTCGTTTTGAAGTCTATATTTCAGGAATGAATTTCTGAGTCAGAGTGAATAAGTCTAAAATTGGGAAACCAGGGTGGGCACCTAAAATGTTTGTTTGTGCATATGATTTTTTGATCCTGCTCTCTTATTCTTAAGTTACAATGTAAGCTAATTATCAGTAAAACTAACGAGTTTTTCAACAATGATTTTTAAAATTATTATCAGAATTTCTCTCCAAAAAGTTAATGATGCCTTATTTTGTTTTCACATCATATGTATTAATTGAAAGGCCATAATAGATTTATCCATTAGTGAAAATGTATTTAGTCCTTGCTTATTCATAAACAAGGACTAAAGGACTTGCCTTTTATCATTATTTATTAATATATATATATATATTATATTTATTAATTACTACTATGCAAGTGTCCTTTTTATTTGTGAGATTTGATGTATTTTATTTTTAATCTGATATGTGTGATCTGATTTTATTCTATAATTACATGCTTGTTTATTCAGATCTATACTTTTCTATCAGATTTATTTTATTAAATTGATAATGAATTATGTGTGTTTGTACAGCAAAAGTTTTGACTCCACGTCATCTTTGACATGTTATACAAATCAGAATAAGTCTCATTAAATGTTTTACTCACTTAATTTTTTATTATTTACACACACTTGTTATTTTATATTTATTTAAAATTTTCACTAAATTTTATGTATTTTATACTATCAGTTTATTTTCCAAGAAATGTAACAAATACAGAAAATTTGTGAATTAATCTTTTTCATGTTGACTTATTGCTGCTACAAAGGTATAATGATTTCTTATTGTTAATTGGATAAAGAGAATATGAAATTATTATAACAGCATGTTTAATTTATTTTTATTGCATGAATGAATAAATTTGGTAAAAAGTTAATGAATCCATATCAGCTAATGATTCTAAATTATTAGCTATTTGTTTAATAGTAATAATTTTAGAAGTTTGTGAGAAATGAAAGCTATAATTCTTTTTTAATGTGTATATTCTTTTATTTCATTTGCAATATTTTATCAGATTAATTTACATTTACTTTAAAAGTGCATTTTATTTTGTTTTTGATTAATCTCTTTAAGAAATGAATATTTGTTAAAACAAATAACTTTTTTGGTTTTAAATTCTCAGCTTTTCTAATCAGTGTTTGTTTCATATATATATAAAAAAAAAGCTGTATGATATTAATTATGTTACTTTTAGGAAATACTTTAGGGAATAATCTTGTGTAATTATTAGTGCTTTCTATTCCTAACTGGGAAGTTTGCAAAAATAATACTGATATTTCAAACATTAAGATTGTAAATAGAATTTACTTGTAGAATTATATTATTTTTATTTTTTTCGTAACCAAAAAAAAAAAAAGATTTTGCTGATAAGTTAAGGAAAGTAAACAATGGCTTGGTACCAAAGTAATTCTAAACCATATGGTATTTAGTTTTGCCTGTTATTGCCAAAGAACTGCATTATATAAAAGTTAATGAATTTTTTGTGCATAATCATTAATAAATATCTTATTCTGTATATTTTATTGAAGTAAATGAATTTATCATAATATTATTTACCAAATTTTTATTTCTACCCAGAGAAGTTTCTTTGTAATTACAATAATAATTATTTTGTGTGTGTGTTGCGTAATGTTCATTTTCACAAAGATCACATTTTACATAGTAGATAGTTACAGTAAACCCTTGCCAAATGTGGGAATTATATCATTTATAGATGTGTGTATGGCAAAATCGCATTTCACAAAGTTAACTTTCAAAGTTTTTGCGGTAAGGAACACAGAGTTTTTCAATGCCTCTCATGAAGTGTCCTCTTCAATTGAGACAATATCCAATGCAAAAGCAGACAATTTCTATGCCTTTTTTTTTAACTTTGTTTAACTTCTTGGAAGTTAAAGGCACTTTATCTTCTTCACTACCGTAGCTTTCATTGTCTGTTGGTGTTACAAGATAACGCATTTAATCATTCATCATTTCTGGATTAATTCCTCTTCTTTTTCTTCTTCCATATCTGAAAATCCTTTGATGCCAATTACTTTTGCTATCTGTGCAATTTCTGTGACTTCATTTTCAGTAGATGGTGCTCTGCAGCATACTGTGTATTAACGGAATTGTAGTGTTGGACTAATTAAATGGAAACAATTAAGGTAATGATTAGGTGCAAAATCAAGTTCTGCAAATCTGCAGTTAGCAAGGGTTTACTTGTATTCTTTTTTTTCCCTTGCTTTTATATTTTTCAGACATGGCACATTTCCGCGGAAACGCGGATTTCCGCTTTTTCGGCATCGAATTGACTCATTCTTGGGATCGATGCAAATCTGCATTAAAATTTTTGCTAATGTGTCGGGGAAGGGGTGCTCACGCAAACAAAAATTGTGCGCCATGTGAAAATTTTGCTCTAAGGCGAAAGAGTTTTGAATTCATAAGATATTGCGTAATCCTGCCGAAAGTTATGCATCGGCGTTCTGCCGCGCTTTGGGGTCAAAGTTTAGCATTGGGAGGAATGCTTGAAAAGATTGTATTCTTTTCTTTCTCGTTTCGCCCAATCGTCTTTCATTTCATCCAATCACAATTCTTTCCGAATTTTGATTGGGTGAAAGAAAATCATCCACGAATTTCTTCCGATCCGAATTTCGTGAGGAAAAAAAAGATCGCTGAAGCCAATTTATTTTCGCGTTCTGTTTAACATTCTTTTCTTCGTTTCTGTTAATTATTTCGATTTCATTTTTGTTAGCTTTCGTTCCCTAACGTTTGTCAATCAACACAGACACGTTTGTACGAAAACGCGGATTTCGGCATTTTCGGTATCGAATTTTGCCATTCTTGGGATCGATGTAAATTTACAATCAAAATGTTTGTTAATGCGTTGGGGGGGGGGAGGGGTTGCGTACACAAAAGACGTGAAAAGCACGCAAACAAAAACTGCCTGCATTGTACACATTCAAAATAATGTCAGATTTGATAGATAAATGAACAGGAAGAATGTATATTGAAACATATTCTTCAATTTAGAGTGTTGAATACAAAATGATGAGCAAAGAGCAGTCTGCTGTTGAATATTTTAGAAAAAAGATTTTTTACGTGATGCTATTGTTAGTAAGTAACATGTGCAAAAATTTTAGGTCATCAGGCAAATGGTACTAAGAGGAACTTGATAGTGAGAAAAAAATAGAGAAAAACCCCCAATCAAAGAAATAAAACAAAATTTAGAAAATGGAGGAAAATAGCAGACTGAAGCATAAAAGAAAGCTTGAACTGTTAGCTCAAAAAATGAGAAACAAAAGTTTTAATAATTATGTATAATAAAAAAAGTTTTTACAAGGCCATATTTTTTAGTAAGATAATTTTTATCATAGTTTTTATTTTAACAAAACTTTTTGCGAATTCATTTTTCATCCATTAATTTTCTTTGAAATAATAATTCTACAATATTTTTAATATCTCAAGCACTTTTTGTTTAAATTTATTCATTTATTGTTCAATTAATAATACTTATTTTACTTGTCGGTGTTTACGTTTGACACGATACCGTATTTATGAACTTCAGCTTTTTTTGTTCCAAGCCTGTGTCATGTCTGATTTTTGCTTGCTTTTTATCCTCACTAATGTTATTTTAGCATCTCTGAGTTCCTATTTTAGTTATTTTTTAAAAAATCAGAGCATTGTATATTGGAAATTAATAATTAATGAGATGTGCCATCTTTATATTGGAGCAATTCAGGTAATACGACTTCCGAAGTTCTGATATGCTTTTTTTATTTGTTTAAAAAGCATATTTATTTGTAGAATATTATTTCTGATTATTAAGAATTAATGAAATGAATAAGTAAATGAAATGAAATTAGTAAAATTTAATCTCTCAAGTTTTCAGACTTCTTATTTACATATAAATCTGAAATTTTAATTTTGGTTTATTTCTAATCATTTTAGTATTCGAAATGGTGCTAAATTAAGAAGGCATTAATTTCTTTAAAGTTTATAAGGATAGAAAATATTTTTTTAGATTTTCATTCGCTTGTATTGTCTTTGAAAAAAAACTCCCTTTTCCTTCTCTTTCTCTCCTGTTTAACATTTACTCTAATTTCAGCAGCAGTATGCTTTAATCAGTGGTTAAAAACTTGAAAGTTATCTTATTAGAGGAATATGAGTTTCTTAAATGTGAAGTTTGAAAAGTTATCTCTTTTGTCATTTAACATTTTTTAAAATATTTCTAATGATTATTTGCATTAGAAATTTTGAAATACAAACTATTCTCTTAATTTTCTTTTTTAAGAAATGTTCAATTGATTGTTTGATTCCAAAAGTTTTTCTTTGGAAAGTAGGGACCGCTTGCATTAAATTTTTATAAGAATTAAATTATTTACTAAATAATTTTCATCAAATTTACATGTACTAAAAATTTAAACTATTGCCGTCAGTACAATATAGGTCTTTTATTTTTTTATAAGGAAAGTTCATATTTCTTTAGTATTTAATTTTATATAATTAAACATATTTGTTATTAAAAACTATTTGAATGTATCATTGTTAAACATTTGAATTAGTTGCTGCAGCAAAATATGCACGACCAGTTATTATTATCATTTTTTTGTAATGTTCAGTTTTTGAATCTTTTTTTAAAAAGGGGGAAATGATTTCAAATGATATATAATGTGTATGTATTTATTATGTGTTTCAATCTCTGTATAAATGTATTTGTTTTAAATACACAACTATGAATTACATTTATTGTGTTTATATATATTTTATTATGTTTAAGTTCTCAGGGATCCATTATTATTTTTGACTTCATTTATTTTGACCAATGCTATTTCATATGATTTATAGAGAAATGTATTCATTTTACTCAAATGAGTTATAATTTATAATTGAAATACTTCATTTTTATAAGATGAAGGGCTTGTGGGAAATTGCAACAGGTATCTAACACTGATATTGTGTTCATTATTAAATATAATTATTGACACTTTATGAATGAGTCTCAGAAAAAATCAGCAGTTATGCAATCAAATAACACTAAAAATTCAGCATGCATACAGATTCCAAATGCTACAAATTTTTCAATAAATTAGAAGATGAAGGAGAATTATTTTTAAAATGTTACATTTGAGACTTGAGCTGAAAATATTCCTGTAGTATTTTTATTAAATACAAGATGAATCCATTGATATGATGTAGCTAATAAGTTTCTTTATTTTTACAGCATACCCTGTGAAAGAACTAATAGGGCAAACGTATTCACTCATGTTTTCACATTTTCAAGCATTTTTAAAATACGGAAACAATGTATTTTTGAAATTATCATTATTTACACTTTAACATTACATCTGGATCTTGTATCATACTTTTATTATGCATTCAATACATTCTTTTTTTTATTATTATTTGAACAATTTTGTTGCATTTTTTGACTTGTCAAATCTTTTCCCAAAGCCCTTCATTTACACCTCACCTGCATTGCATACTCATTCTTTTAACTTTTGCATTTTGGCAAAGACTGTTCATCCACAGAAAAGACAGCATTTAAATGGGTACATTAACTTTCATATTATAAATATTTTTTATGTGGTACATTCGTGAAGATTTTTCTTGTTTCAGTCAAGCTGCATTTTCTCCCATAATTATATTTATTTCATATTTCCGTATTTGCAGTTCTTCTCGGTATATTATTAAAATAATTTACTTATAATAGTTTTTGAGCTTCTTTTGTGATTCCTGTTTGAAACTGGAAATCGAGCATTTGGTTTATTAATAACGTATAAAGGAATTTTTGCCTAAATATCCAGTAGCACAAAGATATTGTACGATATTGAACAATATTTGCAATATTTTATAATATTGTACAATACCATATAATATTATACAATGTCATATTGTGCTACCTGGGATAGTGGCTAGCCCATTCCAAAACATTCTTCCAATATGTTATCAGTATTATTATTTCATATAGCTATCGTTTTTAAGAATGACAGATGTAGCAAATTCAGTGACTTTGCAAAACATAATTATAAAGTTAATGTTCATTCTGATGCTGCAGTTATCACATGATGGTATTCTTTTGTATGGAAAGATCCCAGTTTCTTATACTTTTCCTTTGTCTGAGTCAAGCAAGTACATAATCATCTATGCTAAATTTTCTCAATCATCAGATTTCTGAGGGGTTTAATGGTTTTTAATTTCTGTCTCTGAACAAAACAAAAGTCTTTTTTTCCTTCATTGTTTACTTTTTTAATGTCAGTTAGTTTATTTCAATTACAGAAATCATTGTTGTCACCCATACCATGAAATCTAAAAAATAAATATAGCAACTTGTTAGCATCTGTATTTGTAAAACTAAAAATAGTTCGTAGATTATCTGTGATAATCCAATTAACGACTAAAAATGAAATCAGTGATTTCTTTCATCACATAAAATGTGAGCCACCTGTGAACAACAAATGGGAAATGCAACTTTGTTAACATCTTAAGTATTTTCTTATAATGACTTTTAAGCTATATTTGGATGTGTCTTTTAGAGGCATTGTAATTTAATGTCAGTTCTTTTGTATTTTACCCAATTTATCTTTTTATTTTTTTTTTATTTGGCATTTGCAAAAATATCTGAATTTGTGCTTGGTGACCCATGGGACTTATATGAACGATTTGTGGCTAAATTGCTGTATCCATGGATTGAATATTTTGCTAATCGTTGCACATAATGGCATCAAAGTTTTTCATAAATTGGTCACAAAGTAGTTGTAGAGTCTACTACAGTCAATTTCATATCAAGATTTCTGTGTATTGTTGCATATTTCAAAAATGCAATAAAAACTAATAAAATTCCCATCTGTAAATCAGTTTTTAATTTGTTCAGACAGAACGCCGCCCCATGTCCCCGTGCTTGATGCCATTACAGCAAATGTACCGGTTGGGTGGACACAGGACAATTTGTTCAAACATGTCATGTGCTTGGTAATTAGCTGGATGATAGCAAAAATTATTCATCTTCAATATCATATGATGCAAGCAGAAAAACTTTGTCTTTGCTGTCAACATGTGATGGTAGTTTTCGATTTTAGAAGTCTGTTCTCAACAGAATTGTTTCTAGTTGATTTAATTTAACATTTTAATATTCAATATTAATGTGCTTCGCTATTTTTTTCGTCCAAAATTAGAAGTCCAATTTTCAAAATGTCAAAGAATCCACTAATTATTTATTTCAAAATGTATGGGAACATACAAAACCAAACTCATTGGTCTTTTATTGCATGTTATGCCTAAAAACTGCAGGAACATTCGGTCTTTAGACTCCGAATTGCTGGAAGAGAGTTCTTTCCAAACTGCTTTTTTTTCTCCCTCATCCATATGAAGCATATTTTCCGAGTCAGTTCACGTTTACCTTTATTTGCTTTCAGTTTAGTTCATCAGAACGCTCCTTAACTAACTAGAAATTGAAATTTTAATTGAGCGTTTTACAAATAACGTTAGGAAAACTGTTGTGCGTGTAATTAAACTTCGAAAAATAAGAAAACATTTTAATGTGGCGATCTAATTTGCCATTTTCAAATAGGAAACGTTATACATACATTAAAAATGCATTTACAACTATTTATACCGAATTTTTCCAAATTTGACTTTGTCCTTTTCGTAATTTAAAGGAAAAAGACAAAAAACGGACAACTAAAAATATTGGAAGGCAGTGGCGGCGAGTCGGCCCCATTTTTTGCGAAAAATTTAAATTTTTATTTAATTTTAGCTGCCTAAAACTAGGAATTCTTTAAAAAAAATCAATAGTGTCCGGGAAAGTTAACTAGTTTTGTAGCTAAATTTTTAAAATTTTGTTTTCTACACCCATACCCCCATAATTTTAGTTGTCTATAAACTCTTCGCCCCTGCACTTTTATCTCCCAATCGCCGCCACTGTTGGAAGGAGTTGGAATTAAAAACATAGTGTGACAGCTTTTACTTATGGGAGGAAACAGGAATTAACGAAACTTCTTTTCTGTTTAAATATTTACTATAAAAAGCATTCTTAATCATTGAAATAATTTTATGATAAAATTATTCTTTTTAAATCTAAATATCTTAATAATAAATTGAGCGTATGTAAATGCTCAACATCTAAGAGAGAAGCCTCGCCTTTTAGCTACTTTTTTTCTCTCTCGTCGCATGCATAATTCAGACAGATCTCAATTTAAGCTTCTTTTTTTCCTCTCATTAAAAAGGCTATTTAAAATTTCTCATTTATCTTTTGGGAGAAACTGCAGCTAAATTGAATGGAAATTTTGTATTAAGTATGAAGATCCCATTATTTCTCATTGATTTTTGTAAGGTTTTAAATATTTATTCTTTGTGTAGAGTATATTTATTTAACAAATATATTTGAATTCACATTATATAATGTATTTATATTGTATTCTTTATTTTATTTTAGTTATTGAACTTATTTAATATTATATTACAAGTTCTACCTCATTATAAGTTTTGCATGTTTTATATTCTTTTCTCTTGGAAGGAACTGCATGTGACTAAAAAGAAAGGCCAATTATATTATTATTTTTGTTTCCTTCTTTTTATCTCTGAAATAAATTTTCTCTCCAATCTCCTACAATCTGTCGTGTATTTATTTTAGCACATGCATACTTTGTTATTTTTATTCAAGCTTGTTAAATGTTTTTATGTAAACGAGCGTGTCCAGTGCAATTTGTCAGTGTTGGTGAAAGTATATTTTTGTAACTGTACTTTTGTGCTTAGATTATAAGCAAAGCAAAAGATTTTAGAACTGGCGTGACAAGTCCTCTTTTTGTTTTTGTTTGTAGATTTTAGTGATTCGTTGTTTCTTTGAATATGTAGAAGCCTCTTTCGTGTTGAATAAAACAAAGTGTAGCTTGTTTGATAGTGTTGCACTGTATTTTTTAAAATCTGTTTCTTCTCCATACATGTTGAAATTTTCTTCAGGCTTGTTTAAAGAATTTTTAGCTTTTATCCATCTTCAAAGTGGATTAAGCCTATATATTGGAATATTAATTATATAATTAAAAATTACAGCAAGCTGCTTTGGAACATTTTTTCAGTATACTAACCGGTTATATAACTTTGAAAAATTATCGAAATTAGAACTAGAAAATTAAGCCTATCCCCAATGGATGGATTTGGAAGCTTCAGTATATTTCTGAATAAAACCTCTGTTGTCGTTTAATGTATATTTACAATACAAAAAGTTATATTTAATGTCAGAAGTGTAATTATATTTTTTAAATTATCCTATGTATTAAAAATTGTTTGCACAAAATTCAAAATAACCAATTTAGTTAGATTAACGTGCCGTTTCGGAGCTAGACGAGGTTTATTTTGGGATGAACTCTTAATTTTGAACCGTCGGCAGATGCCGAAAACGACATCCGAGTCGACACCACCTCAAACTTCCGCACCGCATCAGCGGAAGGGATATTTGATCCTCTTACGGCCTAATGCGCACTAGGTCCGCATACACGACATATATTTTATGTAGTCGGGTCTTGAACTTGGGACCTTCTGGACAAGCAGCCGTGACTCTGCCACGAGGCCACCACGGAAGCAGAAATTCGCGATAAAATCACAGACTATTGCATGTAAAAACGAACAATCCAAAAACGTGGTATGAATCCCATGCTTTAGAGCAAGATTGGTCACTTTTCTCGTAAACAAATTATCAGAACTGCATAGCCCAAATCAGCGTTCGGCTAAAGAATTAATTATGTAAAATGTCTACGGAAGTACAAATATGAAAAGAAAAGCAATATTGGTTATTCCTTTTCTCAGACAACCACAAACTAGTATTTACTCTTAGCTGTGGGAAGAGTAATTAGTTGTATAATTATTTACGTATGAGCTTCGTATTATCTCTTCTGAAATTGAAATATTAATTGCTGGATCATTTTATTCTCAAAAATTAATATGTTGATTTATGCAACTGTGTGCGGTTTTTTAAATTATTGAAATTGGGAAAATGATTCACGATTCAGAATAAAGTTTGATAGAACATAGGAGGACAAAGTATTAAAAATGAATTATTGGCTGATATTTACTCAAAGAATCTACATAGAAGCTGGTAAAGTTACAATAACAGAAATTTGGGCAATTGAATGTACATTTCGCAGTTAGCGAATTAAGAGTTGTAAAACTGCGAGATCTTCAGTAGGAAAAATTTCATTAAATAAAAGGTAAATTTGTGATTAAAACTGCATTACATACATATCAATAATTTTAAAACACAGGGTGACTCAAAATTCAACGTAAAAACTGTTAGGGGAAGTAGGAAAAGTCAAAATTGCAAAAGAAAGCATGACTGGAGACCGCTGTATTTAAAATTCACTCTTAAGCATGTAAAATCCTGACTGGAAAGGAACCCACACCGACCTGGCCTACTCGAAAGGGTGTAAGGCTCTTAGCGGGTCGGTGGGAATAATAATAATTCAACAGATAGAGAGAGACTGCCGTTAGCACGAAAGGGAACAGCCCCCCAGTCTCCAGGGACAAGAAGTGCTGGGTGGATTTAGGGAAAATAAAAATATATTAGCCCATATTATACAATAACTTTTTTACACAACAATACACTAAACTATTGCACACACTACACCCAAAAACAGGGGCGGAATTTAAATACGTCTCAGAATAATCCTGAGCAATTAAGATCAATTAATATCAGTTGTTACAAAATGTCAACAATGTGAACCCAGCCAAAATAAAGAAAAATCACAATACTGTGTGGCTGGGGAAAAATGAACACAAGGTAAGGAAAAAAACATAATAAATAATTACTTAGAAATGAGGACCCGGGGTTTATGATGCAGGAGAAACACAAGCCTAATTTGGCAGCCGTATTAATTCCATTTTTCTCGGCAAAGGAAAAATTAAAAATAAGCTAGAGATAAAGAACTTGACCTAACCAAGAAAATAGAGGTCCAATGGCTCAGTCCCTGATCACAAATGACTGCTAATTTCACAAATTTTTCTCAATTTCCCAAAGGCACTCCCTGTTTTCTTGGGCCGCTATTGATTCCTTCAGATGGAAATCTTTGGTGTATTGGCACCTGAGCACATAGTGGTCAACATCTCCAATGGAACCAGAGGGCATAAGGAGGAATTTAGTTTTTTAAACCTATTTAGATATTAAGGAAGTGGTCCGTGTCCCGACAAGAAGAAAACTAGGTACTTGCTAAGAACTAAAAAATTTCTATTCACCTTAGGCACAAAATCCCTGGTTCTCCTACCTGATTCAGAGTCATAGTCTCTTGCCAATCGTTTATCAAATTCTTTTCAATTTTAAACTTTACACAGGAATATTGTGTTGGGATTTCCAGTTTCTCGCCTTCATCAGTTGCCAATTTCGCATGGTGATCAGCGAGTTCATTCCCTGGATCGCCAGTATGTGCTTTGTCCCAAGTGAGACCCACCGACCCCTCAGCCAAATAAAAAAAATTCTTAACTTTGTTTACTGTCGCAAACCTCGACATGGCGCTCCGCAGAGCTTTAATGGAAGATTGACTGCATATGGAGAACATGCAACAGTTTACGAATGGCCAACCTCGTCGTAAGAATTTCCATCGCCGTTGCAAATAACAAGTATTTTTGAAAGGGTTCGCCATATACGCCTTCGCTGTGAGACGTGCATAAATATGAACGAGAAAATCTTGGAGAAATTAGGAACCTGGACGTGTGGACGCGCTATCCAAATGTAAAGTATCGCCAAATAAAGAATTACCAACCGTTATTAGCTTGTCATTTCTACATCTTCATGTATCCTCTAGCTCATTCGGATGCCGTTTCCGTCTTACATTCCTAATACTAATTCTAATTCCTCTAAATTTTGAATCAGCCTTTATATTACGATCGTATTCAAAGCTATTTAACTGGACGTAATGAATGATAACGTAATTTCCCCCTCGATGGTAAGTTGTCATTCACTAACATTTATAAAGACTTTTTATAAATCCCTTTTAGTTAAAAGCAAGAGCCTATGAGTTGAGTTAGGTGAATTTGGAGGTTCAACTGCGACGTTTAAGGCTCCTATAGCAGGGGTTCTTTTTTTTCTCTCGCGTACCCCTTGATTATTCTTTTTGTTTTCGCGTACCCTCTTCTATCATATACCCCCCCCCCCCCCAACCATCCTTCTATGCGAAGAAGTTTTTATCAAATTTTTAAGGTAAAGTTTTAGTTAGCTTAAAAGTGAAATGACTCGAATTAATAATATTTGAAAAACTTATTTTTGATTTTACATTTTTTCCCATTTACAATAGTATTAGTTCAACGCGAAAACAAATGAAACCAGTATTATAATTATTTAGTTTCAACTTAAAAGATAGCTAAAAATTACACTTCGTAATAATCAACTATTCAAGTGATATCGTTATTAAATAGCAAGTATTCACTTGGAGAAACATACTTCTTTAACTTTTTAAATCCCTTATATTTTCTTGCTTCCGCCATTAACAACTTTGATTTCGCTGGGGGTACGCGTACCACAGGCTGGGAACCTCTGTCCTACAGGATTAAATACCAGATATTTGTTTACAAACTTTTCCGTCAGCAAATGCTATGACGCTAATCAGAAGAAAAAATTTACTTGAATGCAATTTTAAAATAAAATGTGTTTTATAAACAGGTCAGCTTGTTGAAATTCTTACTGCAAAAACGAGCTATAATATTGAAAAAAGTACGGTATCGTTACCGCTCTTAATGTTGTTGTTGAACTGTGGAAATAATTTAATGTGTATTTTTGCAACAGTAGCTCTTGAGCATACATTATTATTATAAAAACATAGTCCAAGTTTATCATTAATCTAATTTTTGGGTTACTTTGCTTCACCTGCTAATTTATTTTAATTTCGAGACTGTGTTAACTATCATAACTACAAATTGCCAGATCCCGCTTTAATGTGTGGTCTGCGCCGTTTTTCCGGTCATAATGCCGATATTTTGTGGAAATACCACCATAAACTTTATCAAATACAGTAAAGCATCGTTTCAACGTTTTCATTTATACGTCTTTTCATTAGTCCCGATTCATGAGTATTCATTTTAATGATAAAAGTACTTCGTTTATACGACGCAAAGCGTCGGTTATACGTCGTTTTCCCTCTTTCTAAAATGTGAGAATTTCATCCTTTCTAGTACGTAAACTGCGATAAAGACACAATGTCTTCTAAAGTATTCACAATTGATTAATTAATAGAAGATAAGTTAATTGTCTGGTGCTAATTTAAGCGATGAAAAAGTTATATATTCCACCTTCCTTTCAAGACGCAAGGGACTCCATTGTACTTATTCCTTTTGTCAAAAGAATAGCAAAAAAAAAGCATACAATGAACTTAATTCGATTCTTAATACTTTATTTAATACTCACAAACAATCAGCGCTTCAGACGACAGTTAAAGATGTTTTTAAAATTAAACGCCTACCTGCATGCACATAAATCGTAAATATATGTATGATTAGTACTCGAGATATGCAATAAAGATATGATTTTTCTCACTTTTATGATAAATGCTTAATTTTCAAATTAATTATTGATTTCCATACTATGGTACTAATACTATCTTTAAAAAAAACCTTTAAAATTAATACTTTTAAAATGAATTTGCATCAGTAGCGTTAAATTTGTAATAATCAAAATGGTTTAGTAAAATTGCAATTATACTTCTTTTCATTTATACGTCGTTTTACGTCAGTCCTTTGAAAGACGTATAAACGGTGCTTTACTGTAATATTTTTATATTATACTACACATTTTTATACTGATTCTCTACTGTATTTAAATATGACATAAGAAAATAAAATGTATGTCTGTTAATTAACAAGCAATTTTTGCATGTATGATTTGACATGATAACTTTTCATTTCCCCAAAAAATTTCTCCATTTCAAAATGTACATTTACAAAGTATTCAATTAATTCGGTAGTCCGTTATGCGTTCAAGCTTGTATATTTCATTTTGCGTGACTAATACCCCATTTTGTATCCGGAATGAGACTATTGAAGAGAGATTATGAAATCGTGGTAACATAACCACAACCACAAGTGAGCTATCCCCGCCTTGCCTAGGCATCCGGGATAAATTGGGGCCGTGCGCAAAAAGTAAACAAATAGCTTCTGCGCACGGCCTCGATCCCTCTCGCAGGAGGTACCACGCATCATCTGAGTGAAGATAACTCAACTTCACACCATTTATGTACCCATTAGTAGTGGCGGACTGGCCAGGTTGCCAATTTGCTCATAAACATAAGCCAATATGGGCCTCCAGGATATGCGTGTGTGTGAAAGAGAAAGAAAGTGAAGAACTTTTCTCTAGAGTAATTCCTGCGTCTTTTCTAAAGCAAACAAACAAAATAGCAGGTAGTTTTATGTTCCTCACACAACCTCTCTGTAAGGCCGGGATGCAATGACCACTAACCTCACCCCCCTGCAAGAGGGAAGAGATGACCACTTTGTGCAGGAAGGATGCGGTCCTTGGAGGTGGCTAAATAACATGCTTTTTTGTTGTTGTTAGTACATTTTACAGTCGTAAAACTGACGGGCAAGTGAACTAAGAAAATAGTCTTCTTCGGGCCGCTAAAATTGTTACAAAGGGGGAGGATGGTGAAATTTTACCAAATGACGTCTGTGAAACGGGGACACTCACCCATTTCTAGGATTTTCGTCTATGGGGGTGCTTATTTGGTCTTGTTTACAACGCTGTAAAAAAGTTAAAGGGGCCTCAATCCTATTGGACAGATTTCGGTGTTTCTTTCATGACAAATAATTGGGGGGTGGGGGTGGTATTCCTGCTTTTAGTCAGCAGAGAGAGAGAGCAGGATGAGCATATCATAACAGAAGGAGAGAAAAAACGTCGAGAGGTGAGCTCAGATTTTCTCTATTTTTACATTGCTTTTGTAGTATTAAATACTAACTGCCTTTGGTGACCAGCTGTATCCTGCAGCTTATTAATTATATTAATTTAATTATGACAGCCAACTTTCAATAAATTCGCTAACTTATTTAATTTTTGGTAAGCTGAAGCCATTAATTGTTGTAAAAGACCAACAAATGAATTAGCTAAAAAATTGAAAAACAGTGAACAGGGAATGTATTGAACTAAATTTTGATGCAGTATGTTTTGCATCCAATGAAATTAATGATTTAGATATATAAATTGAACTGTAAAAGTTTAAAAAACATGAAACTCAAAGAAGACTCAAATTTATTTTGGCCATGCCTAATTCTAATTTAAATTACAATTGTTACACGTTATTAAGTTAATTATAGAGTGAATATTTAGCCTAATTAAACACAAAATGAATAACATAATATATAGGGAAAATCTTTTTACCGTAAGTGGAAAGATGGGTTTTAAGAACACTGTTAAAAAGTAAATATATCCAAATAATACAGTAAATAGGCCTTAAAAGTAAATTTTCCTGTACTTATAAAAGGCAATGTTTGTGTGTGTGTGTGCGTGCTTGCGCGTGTGTGCGATGTCCAGACGAATCTATCGCCCTTGAAATCTGGCACACAGGTAGTCTTAATGGTGACTCAATGCACCTCGAAGCCGGAATTTTAAAATTCAATCAAGAAATTTTTTTATTTAAGGTTTTGTGTTGTTTTGGGTAATTTTCGGAACGTTTACGGCTGTAGTATCTTTTCTAATGATAGTTGAAAAACAATCGATGCACCATCGGATAGAACAAACTATTTTCTTTCTAATGAAATTTATTTTGAGCTTCAAACTTAATTTACTGAATTTTGAGAAATTTTTAAAAAACAGTCAGTTTTACAATCGAAATTTTATTTTTGTTTTTAAATTTGCTGCATCCGACGTTCTAATAAAACTATTATTTTCAATTTTTTTCAGCTTATAACTGGGACGGTTCTGTCGGATTTAAAACAAGAACGGTTAAAATAGCCTTTTCCGTTTTTTTAATTAATTTTTTCCTGGTCAGTTGAAAGATATTTTTATCTAGCGAGATTCCTCCCACGACACTTTTCCGGAATGTTGTTAGCAATTTCATTGGCTGGCGGTGCAGAACGCAGGTGACGTCATAACCTTCAATTGAATGACTTCGATTATTATTTTGGGCAGCATCTTAACATGTTTATTTGTCTCGCATATTTTGGTTGCTTATAATAATGATTTTCACGTTACAATTTTTTAATATTGTTCTGGATTAACTTACTCTGTACTGTTTTTCTACATTTAAATTTCATTATCGCGAAAACAAATAAGCGGGAAAATCCATAATGTGTATCTTTTGTTTTGATTTTGTTTTTAAAACTTTTTCATGTCATTGTGGGCGGTTTTTTTTTTTTTTTCATTTTGTTGAAGTTCTGATTCTACGGGCAACGCCGTACACGTACTGGTAGCTTGAAATAACGAAAAAAAAGAGGAATAAAAACTGGCGAAACAACGAAAATGGAATGCAATTTATTAATACAAAGGAGGCTTTTATATCGTAAAATCAAAATAAAATTTTATATCATGCTTTTTCTTTATCAGAAAACAAATATTAGATTTACTGATTTGAAGCAATAAAAGTTGTCTGATTTTCATTACAACATTGCAAAATATTGCTAAAAATTATGCTTAAAAATATTTTTTAAAAATTGCCAAATTAAGGAAAAAATTACGCTGCACCTTAACTGGCATCATTTGAAAGATAATATTTTTGAAATTTAATAATGTACAAAAATCATTTTTGTGTTATCAAATTTTTTTTAAGTTATAGCTGAAAAAATTCCAAATTCATGTTTAATTTTAATTTATTAACATTAAAAAAAACTCTCCGAGGTCCATATTCCCACCCTCTATAATTTGCTTGTACCAAATTTAGTGGTTGTAGGCTCATCGGACTGTAGAACATCAGCAGACAGGCAGACACCTACACATACATTCTCTTTTATTATTTGTAGACATTTACATACAAAAGCATGATCAGAAGTAAAACATATAAGACTACTAAAATCTAACACGTTAGATTTTATTGCATAAAAAATAAAATGCAGCTATAACTTATAATTATCTTCTTTTCAACTGTTTTGTGTGAACTTGATTTAGTACAATATTTTAGTTATAATTTCTGTTTATCGGTTAATTTTTTGGTCGCAACCAAACGCGTTGTTCGATTTTCTTTGAATTTGGTATGAATGTTCCTTGATGTAGTCGAAAACGATGTAAGTGTAAAGATTTTTATTTTTTATTCCGTTTCAAGATAGTGGTCGTTTTAATGGTTCGTGTAATGTTCAGTTTTTCTTCACCGATTGTAGCCGAACGGAACTAAGTTCATAATGCCGCCAAAAATACCTATAATAACAAATGACATCTGATGGTAATTTTGTTAATTCTGATAAAAGCTGAGATTTGCGTAAATAATTTGAATTCGGAAAATAAATGGCTAAACCTTTAAAGACTGAAATGAAGAGCATATTTCTTTTGGGGGGGGGCGAAGTCTACTTTTCATAGAACTACTAAGGATTAGATTAGGAATATGTCATGTTAACTCATTGATTTTAATTTATTATATTTATTATAATAATTAAGTTAATAATAATTAAAATTTAAATATATATATATATATAAAATGATACCATTTTTGATGAGCGTGGGGCCCCATCGAGCCTTGACAACCACTATTTTCAAATCCAGTCCGCCACTGCCCATTAGGGAAGCGAAAAGTCTCTTACTTATCCAGGGACTTCTCATCCACATACTCGTGGAGCCCCGATGGGATTCGTGGTAGCATAAGATCAATACCCGAGTTTGTTCTCTTCTTAACAAGCTTTCAGGCATCATCAACCTGAAGACATTTGACCTTCCACAAAAATAATTAGCACTATCCAAGCAAATAAGATAGAATGTTAGAAGAATCGAGATTCGGGCCCATGAGTTTCCGTTCCAGTCGAAGTGTATGCTTGTTTTTGAGGTAAAAAATTTCGCCAATTAAAAAAGAGTAGTTACGTGACTTTGGTGTTCAACTTCTGATTTTATCTAATTAAAGATTGTGTACGCAATGGCGGCTCGCGAGTTTAAAAACGAGCAGTGCTGCAAAGGATATTTCTCAAGAGAATACAGTTGGAAAAGAGCAACTTGATCTCTAAGAACTCAAAATTTTTAACTGAAATTTTCTGAATTGTATTTTAGAAAATTCTCTTTTTGATCAGTGGCCTCTAACAAAAGAAAACGAATCTGTATTAAACGAAATGTGTTTCCGTTGGAGCAACATGACAGCGGAACCAAAACCGAAAAATAGTGAATGAGGAAAAGCGAAGAAAAACTAAGAGAACGAAGGCGAGTCTTGAGTGTGAGGGAAAAGGGAGAAAAACATCAAATGGCTGGGAGCCAAACCAGAGCTGTGAAATTCCCAGCTCAGGCACAGCTAAGTTCAAAGGGAGAAAACGTGCTTTTCTCCTTCGATTTGTCACTTAGCTATGCTTTTGGTGCTTTTCTGTTCTGTTTGGTGCACAGACCCATCCTTTATGTTGATTCATTTTCTATCTTCTTTCTCCGTTTTTTTTTTTGTTTTGTTATTATTCATTGTCACTGATAATCGAACTCTCGGAGTGGAAAAATAACCAAACAAGATTTAAAACGAAAGGACAAGTTTTTAAAATAATATTAGGGGGTGCTACAGCTCTGAAGTCCTAATAGACAAGCCGTCACTGAGTGTATGGTTTTTGAATGAGTTTTCGTTGCAGCTCCAGTCTTGAAATACTGATATTTTTCGAGATGAACAGAAAACATTTTCATATGGGTCAAAGATGATTATTTTGTTTCTGATCATGATGTTGAATTGTATGAATTATGAAAAGCTTACGTCAGTACCATTTTTTTCCTTCTCAAGCACGGAGATTTCACTCTCATATACACATTTAGCACGAATGCTTTTATTTATTTATTTATTTTGTGCTTCAATGCGGTGAACCATATTTGACGTTGCCTGAAAAAATTCTTTTACTTATGTTGTCATTCTAAATTGGTTACATTCGGAAATAACACTGTTCTACAAAAAAAAATTTTCGTGTAACAGAAATGAAATTAACAATTTACAACTAATTTCGTAGCGTAGAATCCAAAACTAATTGTGAAAAAGCTGTAACACGTACAGTTTTTTTTGTTATGACTGTATCCAGTACTTTATCAGTACTGGAAAAATGGCAAAAGCATTTAGAATACACGCTTTATTATTATCAATCTCATTAATTTACTATGGAATACTGTTGTAATTGAGATTATGCACATATTTTAGAATAAATTAAACATAAAATCATTAAGTATTCACTAAATAGAATGAAATATTATTTTTTTTTCTCTTATGTGGTGTGAAATCTCCTCTTTTAAAGAACCAGTAGTAGTCACCCATCATTGCTAGATCCCAGCGACCTTAATATCGGATTTCTACACAGTATTAATGTCTTGATGGAAATTTTCCCTTAGTTTGTTGCTAACCGCCCCAAGATTTTTCGGATAGAAATCCAAAATGTGATTGTAAGAAGAGTATTTTGAGCAACATTTAGCACCCCACGGATGGCAGGACTTAGAAAGCTCTTCTATTAAGATTACATAATTTTCATCTTTTTGTTTCCTAAAAATCCTTTTACCACCTTCACTAACGATTTTAAGGCAGCTAATTCCTTTTGATTAAGCTTAATTTCAAAAACAGGGCTTCGCAACTCAACTTCTTAATTTGAGGTCCATCAAAAATACCCTCTTTAAGTTTGGCTTCACTGAATTGGGGGGGGGGGGAGTTCTCTTTTTCCCCAATTAAGTGAGTTAAGTAAGTTAAGTTTTCCCCAAAAAAGTTCTTTATCTATGGCCTTCACAAAATTTTTACTCAGTCCTAATTTAATGTGAAGTGGAAGAAGAATCTTTCCGGTTCAACAAGAGAGGCATACTTCAGATGACTAGTTGCAGGTGCTGAAAAGATGCTCTGCTTGACCATTCCTTTTTCACAAAATGTTGTTTTGTTGCCCTGCTATCCCACAAACATAAAAAACAACAATACTTTGCAAACCCACCCTGAAGACCCACTGATATAGCTAAGACCTTTAAATCCCCAGAAATCTGCCAATGAAACTTTTTATAGGTAATTGCATTTATAATAGTCTCCATTTTAGTATAGTTTCCGTCGTCGAAACTTTATAGACAAGTATAAAGCAGCATAAGGTATACATGGTTTCTTATTTTCATTGTGGAGCAATACAGTTTTTAAGCAATATTTAGATGAATGATTAAAAAGGCGCCATTCTGAAGGTTCAAGCTCGATTTGTGGTTCCTTCATTAATCCATCTATATCAAAACAAACATATAAAGAACCTTCAATCTGTAAAATGTCGAGTATACCACATTTATTTTTCGGAAATATGTAATTCTTGGTCCCTTTGTCAAAAATTCCTCTCTTGCAATCTGGAGCCAAAAAGTTTCGCCTATTGTTTTGATAGACCCGCTTCACGCACCAAATCATTAAGTTCGTTTTGACGAATAAAATGGAAATTAACTTCAAATCTCTGATCTAAAAGTAGGGCCACAAGTCTTTTCGGATATATCTATTTTTTCATCGGGCGTGTCTTCAATGTCACTTATCTGTCCAATTTAATGGCGGAATTGGTATCGGTAAGCTTTCTCCATGAGGAACAGGTCGGGGTGCAGATGGGATATTCACATATTCAAGTTTCTGATTTTTTTAAAAAAATATATTTCTGTGTTTATAAGACAGAATTAGTAATCATCAAAATGATTTGAAGGTTCCAGGCCACACCACAAGGGACGGAAAATGGCATAGACAATCTTTTGCCTTTCATCCACTGAACAGAGGCGGCGCCAGAAATTTTCCGACAAGACATCTCCGGCAGGGACCGCGGGGGGGGGACAAGCAAAATTTCTCTAATACGGGTAACTTCAAAATAACACACAATATTTAATTTTATATTTAATTAAAGGTAATTAACTATTAAATAGGGAATTCAATTATAATAATTAATTATTTGGAATAATTGGCTATTTGTATAATGTCGGTAAATGAAGAATTAAAAACATAAATCTAGTACCAAATAACGTGTTCCACACTGTTATTGGGGAAAAAATACAGATTGTTATCTAAATCTCATAACTAAACAAAATAATAGGCGAAACAAGTGAAAATAATTATTAACTTATTTTTAAACCTATAAATGCATAACTACATATTTAAAATTATTGGTAAAATCAGAGGACCAGTTCCCCAGCTCCAAACACTGGACCAATATCGATAATTTTTATTTCACATGGAAGTTTATGATATGTCATCAATGGTCGCCTGCCCTACCACCTTCCATTTTCGAGAGAAACCGAAAAAATACTTTTCTACCCCACATTTTCTTTTGGGAAAAATCATGAGATAGTTCTCCAGCCTGAACCACTGGACCGATTTCAACAATTTCTACTTCATATGAAAGTTTTTGAAAGCTATATATATCATCAATGGTCCCCTATCACCCACTGCCCTCCATATTCGAAATATATCGTAAGCTAAAACTTTCCTAGTGTACCTCAGCTTCTACAACCGCTAACTTATTTCTCCAAGTTTCAAGCGTAGCTACAGGCTATTAATAATAGAGACGAACAGCTGATCGCCGAAGGCGGGTAACCTATATATTTAAAATAATTTGCTATACCAAAGGACCAATCCCCAAGTCCCAACCATTGGACCGATTTTGACAATTTTTTTTCCATATGAAAGCTTTTGACTCCTAGGTATGTCATCAAAGATTGCCTATGCCTCATTGCCATCCGTTTTCGAGAGAAATCGGAAAAATATTAAACCACAGTTCATTCTCTATGGGGAAACCTCTTGAGAGAGTTCCCACAACCACTGAGCCGATTTCGCCAATTTTCATTTTATATGAAAGCTCACGACCCCTAAATACTTCGTCAATAATCGCCTCCTCATCTCCATCCTTCGTTTTCAAGAGAAATCGCAAAAACTCTACTTAACTTTACAATCTCTATAAGGAAAAACCTCGACTGAGTCCCCAGCCTCACAACTGGACCAATTTCACCAATTCATCTGATCACTTTGCAAGCACACATAACCACTCAGAATGCCCCATGTTTATTGTGCAAGTTTAAAACATTATTTTTGAATAGCTTCAATGTATGTGATTCTTCAAAAAAAGTGCGAAATATCTACTAGGAATGGAAAGGGATGGAAAATTTATTTAGAGCGATATCATATTACATTTATGGTCTGAAAACTTTTAGTCAAAGTTGTGCAAAATATTAAAATTCAAATGTGTTTAAAACTGAATAAAAGAAGTGGTTGCGAGCCGCGAAGTGCCGAGCGCAGCGAGTTCTCTTTCTCTCTCTCTCTCTTTATAAATATATATTCTTTTGAAAAAAGTTAAACTTTGTTTCTGCTTGGATCTTTAAGCTCTTTCGGAGGTCACTTTTTCAATTTTTTTTTTAATTGGAAAAATATATCCCTAATTGTTTCGTCGGTAGTTGTAGAGGAAAGGCAATAATATCATCTGTTTTTTCTAAAGTCGTTGAGCTGAAAGTTTCATTCGCTGCTGGTCGCAACCCATAGCAGCAGATTTTTTGTCAGAAAATCAGCGCTAGAAAGGCAAAAATGAACTCTTGAATGTTAACCCCGTTTGAGGCCGAAATTCACTATTCTCTTCACATTGGGAAAGGAATAAATAATTTCGATCTGATTTCCGGTGTTGATTTTGAGTGTATGAATTTTTTGTTCTTTCTTCCCTCCATTTTCTCTTAATAAAAGGTCCGTGGTAGGAGAGACGAAAGGAATGTATTTGAAGTTGAACGGCGACCAACCCGACCGCTCAGAGGGGTTTGAGTTGCCGTTAATAGAGGTTATTTTAACATTATGTCTGTGGGCCGAAAAATTCTGCGCCGAGCAAAAATGGTCGTTGAGAGCAGTGACCGCTGTGTATCGCCACACTCTTGTTTAATATAGATACTTTAGTGTTCCCTAATAAATCTACCGACAAGTGTTCAAAGCAGTCAATGGATGGAGTCAATTGTTCCGATACACCTGTGTTTTAGAAACCACCAAGAAATAGTATTAAGTAGTAAGGCTCTACCTATACTTATTAAGTAATGATATAGTAACAGAGGCGGTTTCTCTCACAGCGATAGACGCACTGTCATGGGTCGAAAACCAAGGATCCTTAAAATATGTCTGTTCGACGTATATGGCATGGCACTGGTAACCAGATATCGAATTTATGACATTAAGTAAGGGGAGGAGCCTCAAAACAATTTTGACCTGCAGTCACTTATTGGCAAAATACGCCACTGTATAATAAGTTAAGACGGTGGCGGCGATTGAGTGGCAAAAAATTTATAGACAATTAATAGTACCTGGGATTATAGGGGGTAGACAACAAAATTTAAAAATTTAGTTACAAAAATAAATAGTTTTCCCGGATATTATTGCTTTTTTTTATAATTCCTAGTTTTAAGCAGCAAAAATGAAATTAATTTTCCCCCAAAAAAGTGTGTGGTGGGCAATGAGTTAAGGTTTTGAAATTTTGAGTTATTTTTATAACAGAACCATAAAAAAATATTATATAAAACTATAATAGCGCTTGAATGTTTATGAATGATGAAATCGAGCGCTTCAAGGCGTAAAAGCGGATGTCCGCAAAAGTTCCAACCAGTAAAACTAACAAATAATAGTAATATAACAAGTTCTACTTATACTAATTAATTTATTTTATATAGTAAGTTAAGGTTCTAAAATTTTATCATCTTTTTTATGACAGAAATGCCAAAAATAAATTTTTATAAAATTGTAATGGCGCTTGAATGCTTATGAATGATGAAATCGAACGCTTCAAGGCGTAGAAAGCGGATGTCCGCAAAAGTTCCAACCAGTAAAACCAACAAATAATAGTAATATAACAAGTTCTACTTATA
>BGPR01019344.1:0-29453 GCA_013235015.1 Araneus ventricosus
AAAAAAAAAAAAAAAACATTTATTCATTGTCCTTTCTCCGCCCGCTTAGCACAGCAATCAATTTCCAAGAATTCGCGAATATGGAAAATGACTCATTAAATTATCGAGATTCAAAGGAATTGCATCAAATTGAAGCATTTTCATGTCGTGCATAATTAATGTTGAATTAAATCTAAGTGCAACTTAACAATTGACATTGGTGGTTTAAAAATAGGATTATATCCTATATATATAGGATTATAGGATAGAATTATCTCCTATAGGATCATATGTATATCCTCTAAAGCTTTATCAATATGAGAATAAGTTCAATATAATTCAATAGTTGCTTTGTCAGTAATTGAAAACTGCTTTAGAAATATCTGATTTATTTAAAATTTTCTAATGTAATGTATTGTATGTACCAATTTCGTGTTTTATTAACTTAATATATATTAATTATGAAATTTATAAGAAAATATTAAATTTGGCTTTTAAATTAATTTGATATTCTGTCAGATGTACAAAAGAGTATCCCATTGTCTCAGCAAGAATTTATCACTATATATGAAAAAAAAAAAAAATCAAGAACATTTCATCTATAGTAGAGAGTAATGATTTTTCCCTCTGAATACCGCCAGAAAGTCATTTTTGGTTTAATTGCGTTTGATTTGCTGAACGGAAGATATATTTTTTTAAAGATTCTATAATTGCACGGAGCTGAGTTAGCTTTTCAGTGGGTTCAATGGTTTCAACGGGGGGGGGGGGAGGTTTCTACAAATTACGATTTTTAACTTTTTATATTGTTTCACTACTTTTGGAAATTAGAGATTAATTATTAATCTCTTATGTTAGCGAAATAATAATTTGTTATTATAAAAAGCTTTTAACCTTATCACTGACTGTGTTCACACTTTTGCTAGCCAAAAACACCACATTTAACTGCGTCTCATACATACACAAAAGAGGACAATTTGTTACAAAGTTTGTTTAAAACATGGCTTAAGAGTTTTGCAAGACAAAATTTATCAAATTAACTATATATGCCCGATCTTGTACACTTTGTTGTTAAAAAAAGCAGAAGATACTTTATATTAAATTGACAATTTCGTTATTCGCATTTCAATTTTAATAATGCTTGAAAGAGTAAAATCCATCTGTTGAAGAAAAGGTAAATTAGTTAAAAATAGGCTTAAATGCAAATATTATTAGTTTTTATTTCTGTTAAGTATGTATTCCGAGATAACTGAAAATGAAATTGATATTTTTATATAAACCAAGAAAATATTGAAAAATAAAACAATTTTCTTAACGTTAATGCAAACAACATTATTGACGACTTGTAAAAATACTGATTGGCATTCTATGTCAAATTTTAGGTTTTGTGTTATACATTTAAAAAAGTGTTTATATTCGGATGAATTTTTATTCATTACACAGAAGTATTTAAAAAAAATATGGAGGAAAATTTAACAGTCATAATGAATTTACAATATCACTTTTTTTATCATTAAAAAGGTTTCGTACATAATAAATGATCAAATATATTTGTAAAGAGAAAAAAAGAGATTCAGAAAATCCACCCCAGTCGTTTCAATCCATGTTTTCCTATTTGCAACGCTTCCTTCGCTTGAAACTTTAAACCGCAAATGACCATCACTGGCCTTTCTTCTTTGTTGACAACTGATAGCGCAACAGCAGGAGTCCACTTCTTGGAATTTCTGAAGGAAGGGACGTTCCATTCTTCTTGCGTGATCGTAAAATCACTCAGGGCTTTGAGGCAGTAGAATTCTTACACCAGCCGGGTTCAGAGAGTTAAACAAAGCTTATATAACACATTGAGAAGAAATAAAACAATTATTTTTTGGATTAAATTTGCTTTCTAAAAATAACGTCCCATTTTGGAACTACTTGACAGGGACCTGTAGGGGCCCTCAAGAAATTCAAGATTCATTGCGTCTATTCCCCACCCTTAATGAAGAGGAAAGCCATTATAAGTTTGTCGTTATACGCGTAACTTAAAAACTGCTTATATAAAGATTAAATTAAAATTAATATAAACCTCTGGTTTAGAAGGGGAAATGGGGCCCAGAAATTTGCATTGCCTAAGGGCCCCTACAGAGCTTAATACGGCCCTGAATATGGGTTTACGAAAATTTTTCACGTAGCCTGCAATCATATTCTATGATATCCCCATGTTTTTTCTTGGGGGGGGGGGGGCCGAATTTGGATCCGCAACAAGCATTTTAGGATGAAACGGGATCGTAAAAAAATTTTCCATTTGAAAAGTGGTAGCGAGAACAAAAATAGTTTAAGATAAGACAAAGTTAATAAAGTAGAGAATTTATTATATAATAATAAATTATATAATAATAATATAATTTAATAATTATTAAACAATAATAAATTTTGTCACATTTTAAATTAAACAATTTTTCAGTCAGAAGTTATTTTAAGAACATGCTTCTTGATTGTCAGATACTCTTGGACTTAATGTATGTAAATAACAAATAATATGAATAGAAAAAAACTGCGGCCTTGGCCATGGTAGATCTGTAAGATTACAATTGAGGTTTCAATTTTGAGATGAGTGATTAAAGTCGAAACTTCTAAATCCTTCCCTAAATCTGATTTATTGCCACGCATGAAAAAGAATATGTTAACATCAAGTTGAACTCATGAATCTACATTTTAAAAGCTGAAAAGCCTCATTCGTCAAACTCTTTTTAATATTAATAATAATAAAAAAAAAGCCAAAAACTTTTTTCATTGCTTTTAGACTCTAAATCTCAACTATCACATTTTTAAAAAATTTAAATCATGACATAAAAAAACTACATCCAATAAAAATTATTCTTAATTAAATCGGCTGTTTTAATACTTAATTACTGAGCCCAAATTTCTAGCCTAATAAAGATTACATTTAAATTTAGCTGGAAATGAATGAAATTTAAAATATAATTCATCTTCACTTCTTTTCTTTTTTTAAAAAATTTCATGTCCATATTTTAGTTAATTTTATGCTCTTGAATTGCTTATGCTCAATTTTTGAACGAAAAGTGTTAAATTCTTATCTTAAAGTCTATCTTAACGGGAATATTTTGAGTTATTACCAAGTCGAGATTCGCATCTATTGTGCAGTCTCGGTGCTTTAACTGCCGCGAAATTCTCAAAGAGATAATTCAGCATTGTTCAAGTTGACATTCAGTATTTCTTTCAATAACTCGGAATCTGTCACTCATAGATAGTTTTCAGAATTCGTTGTGAATTTGTGATATTTTTCAAAAAAAAGCTACAGACTTTCCGCATTTTCTGGTCTCTAAATTTTCCATAAGATTTTCGATACTCATAGCTATTTCTATGGCAGAAAAGCTACCTTTTCAATTTAGTTAAAAAGAGCTTTAATTAATGATATTTATTATTCTGCAAATGATAAGCACATTTTTACAAGTTACATCAAAAAATTATAGTTGCACGCCAGGACATTTTTTCTTCTGAGAGAAAATAATAACTAATTTCTCCAAACATACATCTTTAGAATTCTCTCAAATCCAGAGGAAAAGCGTGGGAACAATTTCACAGTCGTTGGGAGGTCTAGCAATGAGAAGATAATTGTGAATCGAGAGGAGGTGTGAGGTGTTAATGGGTTTTATTATAGAGATAACGTGTGAGCCGTATCTATGAGAAATTGTGATAATTATATTTCCCAAGACGAAAAATGCGTATATACCAAAACAACGCTCAGGATAAATAGAAAGATTTTCTCTTTCTGCCTTGAAATGTGATAATCAATCTACACGCAAATTTAAATTACTTATATTAAGACTTTGAGAAAAATTTTGAGTTATGTTTCTGATAACCCCGCGTTGCTCGGAATCCATATTTTTTCATAAACCCGCCTCCGATTTTTTTTCTTATAAAATTCTGTTAAATATAATTATTTTTTCTTATATCTTATTTACTTTTTCTTTCTTTTTATCTTATCTAAACTTTACTGTGACCGGGGTCCCGGGCGCTAGAAGAACACTTCACATATGTGTACTTATAGATTTTGACTTGTCAGTCATTATTTTTGAAGCGATGAAATTAAGCATACTTTTAATTGCTATAATTACAATTGTAACTAGTTAATTAGTTTTTGGCGATATTTAAGAAGCTTTGAATTCAATAATCTTAAATTTATAAATTAAAATAAATATAATAATTATAAAATAATAAACGTTTTAAATTACTTTTTCATCAAACAATACTGACTCCGGGAAAATTCTGTACAGTCTAATTGTTCATTAAAAATATATATTGTTTCAAAGCTTAAAATAAATGTGTTTTTTTTCCAAACATCTCAAATTTTTATTCAAACCATACTATTATGATGTAATAAAAAGACTATATTTGGAGATTTTATTTCAACTAGAAAGGATTGAAAGGAGATTTACGTTTGTTAGGGAAAGACCTCGTCACTTCGAACCGTGGTCAGATGAAGAGGACGACATCTGAGCTGTAAGACCCCTCTCGAAACTTCCGCACCACACCAGCGGGAGGACGTTCGCCCCCTGCGAATGATTTAGCGTACACATATACTGCGAATCTTCAATAGAATCGGGTTTCGAGCCTGGAGCCCTCCAGTCCCGAAATTGAGACCTTATCGCTAGGCCACTGTGTCCCCAGAAATTTATGAAACATATTTAACATTAAGAATTCGGGATGCAAATTAATTATTTTTTTCTCCTGCCAGTAATTTCACACAGACATATATTTCCAAAAGCCTCTGAATTTTTAAAGGGCTTTGGATAAAGGTGTCTTAATAAAACAATGATTAATTAAAAATAATTGTTGGTAAAATATTCATATATGCCGTATTGAGAAAAATTGCGTCTAAAATTAAGTAAAAAAGTGCTTTTTTAAAAATACATTCATACTTGTAATAGCTCCAAGAACATAAAATTAAGCACACCTGCTTAAAAATGAAGACAGGTGAGTTAAAATTTAAGAA
Source organism: Araneus ventricosus (assembly GCA_013235015.1). Lineage (NCBI taxonomy): Eukaryota > Metazoa > Arthropoda > Arachnida > Araneae > Araneidae > Araneus > Araneus ventricosus. The sequence continues at coordinate 4,973 of BGPR01019344.1, forward strand.
CTAATTTCTTGTTTTTGAATAAAATGAATGAATGTTATGAAGTGAAAGGACTCCAATCAACCTGCAAGTTTTGTTGAATTTTAAAAATATTTTTTTTTCTTCGCCGAAGGCATTTTTGAGATCAATCGCCGAGTAAAAATTGATTGTACGACTCTCTCATCTACATGCACGAGCAAAAGAAGTTTTAGTCTAGTTAAAAACTATCTGCGAGCTACCATGGCCAGAGAAAAAATTAAACGGTCTTTGAAATTTATGTTTTTAATTTTTCATTTTCTATTATTGCTCGTCATTGCGTCAGACAATTCTTACTACATTAAAATTACAAATATTTATTAATCCAAATAAGTATTCATTATAAGAGTGAATGAATGAATGAATGAATTAATACTTAATTACTTTTAACTAAATATAAAATTAATTATGTGTTATTTTAAAGTTAAATTAGAGAAAATTTTCTCGTCCCCCTAGTCGAAAAATGCCTGCCAGCGCCCCTGCTTTTGCTAATCTATCACTGTGCCAAATTTGGTCCCAGTATATTAAACGGTCTGGGCGTGCATATAGTAGACAAAAACGAACATAATACTCAAAAAATGCTCTTATATATATATAGGTATGCTAACCTATAAACCTTATCATGCTAAAATTAATTTTATTAAAATAACTATTCAAAATTGTATGGTAAGGTACATTCGAATCGAGTGGAACTCCGTTACCTTAGAAATTTGATATTTTATATAAAAAGTATGTATTAAAGTAATGCATTTTTTATTATATATTTGATGACGGAATTTCATTCAAATTATGAAAATAAATAAAAGACTGTTTAAGAGTGACAGAATTTAAACGAAAATGTATCTCCCCAGATCTATAACGAAAATTTATAAAATGAGTAAATGGAAAATGTATCTATGATTCACCAATAATGAATGAAAACATTCATTATTGGTGAATGACACCTGATTGTTGTCATTCATTCACTAATAATGAATGAATAACATGCGATAACATGCGGATATCGCAATGATCCAAAATGTATTTTCAGAGCATAAATGGTAGTCAGAATTTGTATTTGACTTTCAGTTTTTATTATGATACATTTCCAAAGAAATATTTATTTGATAGTTAATAAAATGCTCAAAATATTCTTAAAGGAGTTGTTAATATAGTTGCATTCAAATGAAATAAAACATTCATAATTAAAAATATACCACAGATTTAAAAGTTAATAAAATAACGGTAAATTTTCTGAAAATTATGATAAAATATTCTCATCTTTTTAGTTCGTGTGATAAAAGAAAAAATATCGGCGAATGTTACTTTTTTCAATCGTCTGTTTCATTGAAATAATTAATCAACCCATTCATCAGTGTATCAAATTGGCAATTAAGAGGAAAGAATGAATGAAAGAATGCGGTCGAAATACATTTCAAGGCCGCTACAAGTTGCAGGATAACATAATTTTCAGAATATTGATTTAATAAAACTTAAAAAAAAGCATTACATTTATAATGCCTATAAAAATCTGATTTAAAATCGATCATTCTCAGATTAATATACCAATAAAGTCTGCCAAAGTAATCAATTAATTTTTTATACGATGCTATTGTCCAATCCAATTTCCGACTGTTCTTTTAAGTAAAAAAATAAATAAAAATAGCAATGCGTTTCAGAAAACGATCAACCACAATAAGTCTATCTGTGTGGTCTGCTGAAGTCACACCGGGAGGGAATGAAGAAAATAACTCTCCCCTTGCTCCTATGGGCTGGAAGCTGGAACACTTATTCGTTTCCCTCTTCGAATTACAAAAGCTCCGTAATCATTCAAAAACGCATATCACAACAAGAAGGATGATTCACAGAAAGACTTATTGAACCGCGATCGGGGAAAATTGCGATCAGGAGGAACAGGAAACGAGAAAACTGCGAATTGTGATAAAATAATAGGGAGGTGGTGTAAGGTGATCTACCGTGACCAAAGAGCCAATCCTGTGGGTCATAGATCTTCACGGTGAAGACACTGCTCCCCCTCGACCTGAGTGGGTGAGTTGATGCCCCCCCCCCTGTATGGGGAGGGTAGTTCATACATTTGTGAGAGCTTTTAGATTAGCATTTGATGGCGCCATCTGTTGACAGTATATAGAACTAAAACCTTACAAAAGTATATTAAAAGATATGAAATTGAAATAAAAAAAAACACTTTATGCACATTTAATTAAAAATGACTGAATCACACCTTTTTGCCTGTAGTATTCATCACTGGTATTTGTGATTTTTTGATATTACGTAGAAAATAACAGTTCGTCAAATATTCGTCATCCCTACATACAACAGGAAAATCAGAATTACTTTCATTATTTGAAAATGAGTTGATAATAAAGGTGTAATAAAAAAAATAAATGTGTGTAAAATTTATAATACATAAAAATTCCTTCACCGTCTGGAACGTTTTTACTTGGAATTTCGTTCATACATAGTGTGTCATGATAACTGTAATTGTAACTATGAAGTTGTGTGTATCGTGTTAATTGTGGTTTTAACCGTGTATTATTTATCGAGTGCATCTTTGACATTTATTGAGTGCATCTTTGACATTTATTGAGTGCATCTTTGACTTTTATTGAGTGCATCTTTTTTTGACTTTTATTGTGTGCATCTTTTTTGACTTTTATTGTGTGCATCTTTTTTGACATTTATTGAGTGCATCCTTTTTGGCATTAGGGGATAATGGCCTTTGTTGCTACAAATCCCATCTCAATCAATCAATAACCGTGTATTGTATTTAGTATTCCTGTTGTATAGTTGACGTACTTGTGTTGCTGATGTGTCTTCTCGTAACATGAAAATAAACTAAAATTGAATGGAACTGATTATGCTTCTTGCTTGGTAGTGTTCTGAAGAGCACTTTACATATATCAGCAATGACATGGTGTCAGGAAGATTTACAATGAAATTGGATTTCTATCGAATGTAATCCACGTTCTTAAATCACGTGCATGATGGATGCGTTCAGACCACTTGCTCCTTTGAAGTTCTCCATTGGAAATGTGAAAGAAAAGTGGAGAAAATGGAGACAGGAACTGGAAAATTATCTGCTCGCCACGGAAAAAGATGAACGTGCGGATAAAATAAAAATCGCAATCCTTCTAAGTCTACTTGGAAGCGAAGGACTAGAAATATTCAACACATTCAAATTTGGGTAAGACTTAAGTTTAATGTGCGGTTTCCCGCCAAGTTGGCAAAAATCACGCCAACTATGAAACACTCGCCAAAAGTCCGCCATCTTGGATGGCTACGAGATTTGGAAAAAAGCGCCAAACTAGGCCGCAAGAGGGAGGAAAGAAGACATGTGAAAAGTATACGATAAAATTTAAAAACAGAATTCTAAACGAATAAAAAACATTTGGCGTTTAGATAGAGTGCTGGGTGTATGGTTGCAATAAAATGATGATCTAAATTATATACATTTAATTTACATTATTTACACTACTTATTTACATGACGAAAACTTATGCAAACAACATCGCATCGCGCGGATAAAATCTGGAATTATAACAATGTTGCCAGATACAAAAGATACGTTTTACATTTCAATAATAAATGAGTGGCTTGACGCTAGCGCCGCCACACCATCCCCCTTCCTGGGAAAAAAATGGACCTTATGCATGTGACGTCACATCCTCCGACACGTGACCTGCCGGAGGCAGTCATTGGTCAGTCTTAAGCAGCTGACTCAGAACTGCTTTTATTTCTGAGTCGCTTATAGGCCGATCGTTTTGTTTATTCCTCCACAGCTGTTTTTTTATACTCCCGAACCCAAACGGTGCATAAGGTCCATTGGATCTATAATTTTTAAGACACAAAATCTCGATACTTAACCGGGAAATGAACTCGCCGGCCAGTACGTGTATGTATAGGTGGTTTTTCAGGCAAAGACATAGCTGATTTTTCAGGCTCCTTTGCTGAAGGAGTGGGAGATGGCGTGTCGACTCCAGGAGAGTCAAGTTTCCTTTCAGAAGAGTTAACATTGTCCAACAAAAGATGAGCTGGCTTAAGTCTATCAATAGTCACAGTCACTTTTTTGTTATCCTTGAGGATAATGAAATTTTTATTTGTTCGTGACAGAACTTTATAAGGTCCTGTATAAAGTTGTGACAAGGAAGGTTGAACAGCGTCCACACGTAGAAAGACATGGGAACACACACTGAGATCTCTGTATACAAAAGTAGGTTTTGCAGAATGGTTAGATGTTGGCGTTGCTCGCAACTGCTGAATATGGGTTTTCAGTTTCTTTATGAAACCATTGTCTGCAGCCTGTGGTTGCTGTTGGACGAAAAATTGACTTGGTAGGCAAAGATTTTCGCCATACACCATTTCAGCAGGGGAGCACTGGAGATCTTCTTTGAAGACGGCGCGAAGACCAAGCAGAACAGCAGGCAATGCCGACACCCAATGAACGGATGTGTGGCACATGATGGCTGCTTTCAAGCATCGGTGACATCTCTCAATTACGCCGTTTGCCTGTGGATGGTATGCGGCTGTGTGTGAGAGACGTATTCCAAAGGTTTTCGCCAGGGAGTGAAATACATCACTCGTAAATTGCGCACCTCTATCCGTGGAGATCCGCTGAGGAACTCCGAAGCGGGAAATCCAGCCACTATACAGAGCTTGAGCCACTGTTTCAGCCCGGATATCAGTAAGTGGCATAGCCTCAGGCCATCTGGAGAACCTGTCAATGGCTTTAAGGCAATAGGAAAATCCTTGTGAGGATGGAAGAGGACCTATAAGATCAATGTTGATATGAACGAATCGCTGGTTTGGCACTTTGAACTCCGCGAGCGGTGAGTGCACATGGCGAAAGATTTTCGATTTCTGACAAGCTATGCAAGATCTTGTAAAATTAACAATGTCTTGCTTCATCTTAGACCAAACAAAACGGCTACATATGAGCCTAACTGTGGCACGCACACCAGGGTGAGCAAGATCATGTAGGTTGCGAAACACTTGATATCTATGCGTTTTTGGAATGTAGGGACGGATGACCTGGGTGGAAATATCACAATATAGCATCACTTCTGTATTTGGAACTTGCAATTTTTGCAAAGTCAAGCTAGTAGGCTGCTTAAGTAAAAGATCAAGCTCCTCGTCGTCTTGTTGACTACGAGCAATATCTTCGTAAGCCAGAGGGGAAGTGGAAATACTTTCGATACGAGAAAGAGCATCGGCTACCACGTTGTCCTTTCCACTAATATGTTTAATATCCACAGTAAACTGAGCAATGAAATTCAGATGATTTATTTGACGTGGCGACAGTTTCTCAATTTTTGTGAAAAAGCATAAGTGATTGGCTTGTGATCAGTTAAAATAGTAAATTTAGTTCCTTCTAGCAAATAGCGAAAATATTTTATGGATGCAAAAATAGCTAGCAATTCCCGGTCATATGCGCTGTACTTTTGTTCTGCCGTGCTGAGTTTTCGGGAGAAAAAACCTAATGGTTTCCAGGAATCGCCTTCGCGTTGCTGTATACAGCCACCAATAGCTCTGTCGGATACATCCGTCATTAGAATTATTGCTGCGTTAGAGTCAGGATGTGCCAGATGAGTTGCTTCCTTAAGATCGTTAATACAATTTTGAAAAGCTTGGTCAGATTCGTCAGTCCAATTAAGTGGAGTTTTGTCGCGTTTTTTACATTTCCCCAACATTTTTTGTAAAGGTAATTGTTTTTGAGCCGCCTGAGGTAAAAACCGACGGAAAAAATTTAGCATGCCTAAAAATCGTCTCAGATCTTGAACTGTTTTGGGTCGGGGAAAATTTGAAATGGCCTCAACTTTCTCGGGTAATGGGGTTATACCATATTTATCTATCTTATGGCCAAGAAATGATAAATTTTCCACAGCAAAAACACATTTATCGCGATTTAAAACCAAACCAAATTTTCGTAGTCTGTCAAAAACTTGTTTCAAATTATCTAAATGTTCCTCCAATGAGGAAGAAGCAATTAAAAGATCATCAATGTAAACAAAACAAAAGTCAAGCCCCTGAAGTGCATTATCCATCAAGCGCTGCATTGTTTGAGCAGCATTCCGTAAACCAAAAGTCATGAAATTAAATTGAAATAAACCAAAAGGGGTTATTATAGCAGTTTTTTGCTTATCTTCTTCATGCATTGGTACTTGATGGTAAGCACGTTTGAGATCAAGGGTTGTGAAAACAGTTTTGCCGTGCAAATATGAAGTGAAATCATGGATATGCCTAATAGGATATTTATCTGGAATGGTCTGCGCGTTTAGAGCTCTGTAGTCTCCGCATGGCCTCCACGAACCATCAGATTTCTTTACCATTACTAAAGGACTTGCCCAACAACTGGTAGAAGGACTACAGATTCCTTTATGGATTAAATTTTGAAATTCCTGTTTGGCTGCTATTAGTTTATCGGGAGCTAAACGTCGTGCCTTAGCACCTACAGGAGGACCTTTTGCTTGAATTACATGAGTAACATTATGAGATTGAACTTTGATAGGAGATCTCTCAACATCATCAAAAATATCATTGTATTTCCGAATTAAATCGTTAAAATTTAAAGATAACTTTAAAGCAGTTATAGATGGGGTATTATCGGTAGAAATTTTACCAGTAGAAGTTAGGGTGGTTTGTTGATCTTTAAGACATTTAGATTTCAAATCAATAATTATTCCGTAATGTCTTAAGAAATCAGCGCCTAAAATAGGTCTAGAAACATCAGTTATAATAAAAGACCAAGGAAAAATTCTTCTTAAACCAATATTAAGAGACAGGTTTCGAGTTCCATACGTATTTATTTTTGTGCCGTTTGCTGCTAGCAAATTTAACAAAGATTTTGGTTTGCAGCGTTCTGCGGATGAAGGAGGTACGACAGAAATATCAGCACCTGTATCCACAAGGAAGTTAAGACCCGATGGTCTATCGTGAATTACTAGACGGCAATTATTCTGGCCTTTAACGTCAGCCGCCATCAACGTCTGGCCCTCTAGTTTTCCTGCTTGTAACTACAAGGTGGGACACACTTTTTAGCATTTTCGCGAAAACGGAAGTGGTACCAGCACATCTGATCCTTACGCCTAGCAGAACGAGCGCGATAATTATTTCGCCGACTCATGCTTCTGGATCTCCGAAACTGCGACATTCTATCAATTTTCAGTGAAAGTTCACTTATTTGGGCTTGTAAATTTGAAATGCAGTCATTAGGAGTGCTCGTTTCCGGTACCTTCGTTTTCACATGATTAGAGCATATTTCACTACCAGACGTTACGTCTGCAATTTTATCCGCCATGATAGATAATTTATTAAGATCATCACTAGAAGTAGTTAAAATTGCTTGCATCTGTGTGGGCAAGCGTTGCAACCATAAAGATCGAAGCAGTTCATCGCCAACGCGGTTTCCCGCCAAATCCTGCATCTGACGTAAGAGCATAGACGGGCGTTTATCACCCAATTCTACATCTTGCAACAATTTTTTAAGTCGACGTTCCTCAGAATCAGAGAAAATATTAATCAAACGTTCCTTTAACGTTTTGTACATATCATTATTTGGAGGAGAAGTAATAATATCACTAACCTGCGAAAGAATTTCGGTTTCGACCGAAGCGACAACAGTGTGATACTTTGTAGAATCCTGCACAATCCCACTGGTAATCAATTGTGATTCCAATTGCGAAAACAATATCGCCGGGTTTTCTCTCCAAAACGGAGGCACTTTCACAGCAATACGAGAAACTTCGGAATGCGAAACGGCCTTGCCGTCCGATGAATCACTGGATTCTTTCATGACTTACGCGTTCTCAGAAGATTAATATTCAACTCCGAGGTCACCAATTTGGCGTTTAGATAGAGTGCTGGGTGTATGGTTGCAATAAAATGATGATCTAAATTATATACATTTAATTTACATTATTTACACTACTTATTTACATGACGAAAACTTGTGCGAACAACATCGCATCGCGCGGATACAATCTGGAATTATAACAATGTTGCCAGATACAAAAGATACATTTTACATTTCAATAATAAATGAGTGGCTTGACGCTAGCGCCGCCACAAACACTTCACAAGAATTCTTAATGAAAAATATAAAAGGTAATATTAATTAAAAATGGAAAATTAGATTAACTGATTTAAAATGATATACGAAGTCATGGAATATGCGGAAAAATTACAATATATGAAAACAAAAAATTCTCAAAATAAGCAAAAATGATGAAAAAAGGGAAACAAAAGGAAGGTGAAGATATCGAAATGTAATCAAAATAAGAACGTACCTTATTTTGGCGAATCTCGTGTTTGTGGCGTATACAGAACGGTAATTCCACGCAGGAAACACGGAAACAGTCCTTTAAATGTGGCCCCACCGTAGAGTCTGCGCCACATATATTCACCCAAATATGAGTCGAACTCGTCCTTCACCTTTTTTGCCCCCTGGCTCCTAAATTGGGCTTTGATTGCACTCCAGGTTCCTTCGATTCCGTTGGTATGGAAGCCCGTTATGGGATCTTTGAAGTTCACAGAATGGCTGACGGTGTAGTGCATGTAACCCTCCTCCGCCAACGGTCTGTAGGACTTCCAGCAGTCCGAAAGAACAGTGGTCCCAGGCGCAACATATTTTTTGGTGATTTCGATCAACGTCTCTGCCGTTCGATCCTCAACCACGCAAAAAAAACCTCTTTACTTCCTCTTTCAATCCCTCCAAACACCCAATTTTACTTCCACTCGCTTACCTTTATGGTATTTCCTTTTCCCACACTTGCTTTCGTCAATTTCAACGACATGACACACAGTAGTAATAATGATTTAATTCACCTATAGTAAAGTAGGTTTGGTGTATAAAAGTCGCACTGTACTTTATCAGCTACACTCCGCTTTCTGGATTGAGATTTCTTTATGTTGTCTTTAACTTTACTACTATTCAGGATAATGTCCATTCGAGTTTCCCGCCCAATAAGAAGTTAAGGGGTTTTGTGATGTAAAAACAACTGCATTCCCCCGATCATAAATCTGTCAGTCTACTTCCACACCTTTTTTTCACGAATGGTGCAATCCGAAGACACCATGAAATTGCAGGATTCTTAAACTGTCCTGCTCGTAAAAGCTTCCAGGGTTGGAAAAGAGATTATTTTGTGTATTTGTTTTCTTATGTGGTATATTTCAATGTTTCTGGGCATAATTATCAAGATTTTGGAAGAGGAATGCTGACATTTTACATAAGAGAAAGAACGCCCCCCCAAAATGAGAGCTAGATATATTTTTCTAGCATGAAACACACCAACGCACAAAAAATAAATAAATAAAGATGTTACAGAAAGATTAAAAATATATGAGAATTTTTTTTTTAAATCAAAAGTGAACATATCCATTTTACAAAGTTGGTTTTAGAAGTGGATATTTTTAGTTTTGCTAGAGAATTAAGAACTTTGGGTAATTTTACAAAGGGGAAAAAATAAGTTATGAGACAAAATTGAATCATACTGCACCCTCACACAGTTGGATACTCAGATGAGAAAATTGTGACAAAACGCTTTTTAGAAAAAAGCGTATATGTTCACTTTTGTCAGAAAGTTCCTCATATGTATTTCTTCAAAATATTTAACCTTTCATTTTTAAAGAAGCTTTTTTTATGGCCATCTTTTCTTTTGAAATCTAGGGAATGCACATTTTTAATAGAGAAAAAGGAATATAAAAAGTTCCCAAACTTTATTTTTAAGCAATCGTTTGTTGCTGAGTTCAACGGCATAAGATTGTGACATTTCTTAAAATTCCTGAAGCAGTTTAATATTTGAATAAAGTAATTATTATTAGCAGCCAACAAATTTGCATATTTTAAGAGGCTAAATTTTACACTCTCAGGATTGAAGATGTTTTAATGCAATCACTGAATGTTACTGCTAGTCAAGTTTCTTTCTGTATTAAAAAAAATCGATAATAGAAAAAAAATTTATAGTAAAGTTGGAGAGAAAAGAAATCCATTCATTCATATAAGCTTAGCAAGGAAAGGTTAAAATATACACACCGAGTTAATATTTGTCTCCTGTTGTATAATAAATCGCATCATTATGGCTTGTATATCAAATTAACAAAATTTTTATATAAAATATTTTTTTTATAAATATATGATGAAAGCTAACATACTAAATGAATAATATTAAAAAATTGTTAGCATCTCTCAAAGTTTCTTAAATCAATATTATAAAAATATTTAAATAATTATTTATTCCTTTTTTATGTCGTGGAAAAATTTTCATAAATGTTTTCCTATACTTAAAAATATAACAATAATTATGCAAAATAAGCCCACAGTAAACATTAAAATTTAAACTGTCTTTTCATTTTTTTATTATTGTTATTCAATTCTTCTATCGAATTAATGTTATTTTTTAAATTCTAAGATATTAAGAAAACATATTATTGATATTTTCTCTTTTAACTCATCTGAAAGAAAAAAAAGCAATAAAGACTTAAGATAGATGAGGATATTTGCATTAAAAACTCTTTACTCTCTGACATGCGAAGTAAAAAAAAATTATAAACGCCAAAAAATTCGACATCGAGATTTTGATGATTTTCTACATTAGAGTACCCGAATACGAAAAAAACATTTTCTGGAATTATATATCTGTCCCTTCGTCCGTCTGTAAACACATACCGATTTCGGTGTGTCGTTATTTTCTCGGCAATATCGACTTGCCGTGGTCCCCGATTCAGAGTAATAAAACTCGGCAGTTTCGGCCTTGTGTCCAAGGACTTGACCGGGGGACCAAATAGGGGGATGAGACTTTAATTTGTGAGTACACTAGAAAGTCTAGAGAAGAACACTGCCGCGCAGATGGGTAACAGAAAATTTCGGGATCTACAAAACAGTGGCATCTCATTTCTTTCGTTGCTCTGAGAATTTATCTTTATTTATTTTACTACAGAAGGGAAAGTTTGCCCGAATCCCGGTCAGTTAACAATAGTCACGCCACGCATACCCCCTGAACTCGGAGTCGGAACGGCTCCCTATCGGTGACAACAATGGTCTGCAAGAGAATTTAAAAACCAACTTAGTAAATAAAAGTTCACTTTGTTTTTTTTAGCGTTTTCAATAAATAATTTTGCAAATGTTGTGGATACGCAGAATAAAATAATACGTTCGATTACTTTTTCAAAATTTGCCTACTCATTTAGTCAATTTGCCGACTTCAAAAAAATCTGGGGGGGGGGGGGGGGCTCACCCCCCTACCCCCCCCTTCGCCACGTCCCTGCCTCAGCCCCTCCCAGACCCAAATCCTGGATTCGCCACTGCGCTGGACAAACATACTCTTTCGCAATGAGGTCCATTTTCATACAAAAATCGATCACATCCCTTTTTGGCCCATTCTTTAAACCATAAAGGAAGCTCAAATCAAACAAACCAGCTTTCAATTCGGCTGCCCGGTGATCATCACGAGAACTCATAACGGATTTTGGAAAAAACCTGGAGAAAAATCAAACGGGAACAAAAAGGCTAATGAAGGAATTTGCACAGAAAAAATGAAGGAAATCGCACAGAAAAGTAGAACAGCACAAGCACAAAATCACACAACCGTCGAAGTCAACGAACGAAGAGCAAAGAGAACATCGAACTGTTAACGGAATTTTTTTTTAACCGCAAAACATTCAAATTATCGAATGAGAATCATTAGTTAATTCAAATTTGGTATCCTTTAAGGGTTAAAGAAGAAAACTTAGGATTACCACATTAGGGGAGTAATCACCAAAAAAATTTAATCTTGGCGACGATATTTTCGTTAAAGGGTTGCAATAAAAATAACTAACCACATTTGGCGAGAAATCGCCAGAAAAAATTCAACTTGGCGAACGCACATTAAACTTAAGTCTAGCCCAAATTTGAGGCTCCTGAAAGTCAAAAAAATTATTCTGAGGTTCTAAAGAAATTTGAAGAATACTGTTCGCCATGGCAGAATGTCGTATATGAACGCTATAAATTCTTTTCGTGTGTCCAGCAAGAGGGCCAGGCTATTGAATGCTACGTAACGCAGCTGAAGACGTTAGCGTCAACATGCGAATTTGAGGAGCAAGAAAATGGACTGATTCGCGACCGCATCGTCCTAGGAATTGGGGACAGTGGATTAAAAGAACGTCTTCTTCGTGAATCGGGTCTGGGACTTGAAAAGGCTATTGAAGTAGTCCGTGCAGCTGAAACGAGTCGAGAACAGCTCCGCAGCAGGAAAGAAGAAACACCAGCGACAGTCAACAGTGTCAAGAGAAATAGAAGTCAGAATCAACCGAAACAGTCATCACAAGAGTACGAGTGCAAAAAGTGTGGGAGAAATCACAAGCCTCGCGAGTATCCAGCGTATGGAAAGATGTGTACTAAGAAAAACCATTTTGCTGCTAAATGTTTCCAGAACTCAAAGAACATTCATGAAATGAAAGTTCCAGAGAATGAACTGGATATTTACATCGATTCTGTTACCGAAAAGGTACAGGAAAATGAACTAAATAGTGACTCTATGAATAAAAATGTTGAAATAGTAAGTGAAGCATGGTATAAAAGTGTTACATTAAATGCAAATGATAAGTATTTTGAAGTTGATTTTAAACTTGATACTGGTGCTGAAGTCAATATTTTACCATTGTAGGTTTTGAATATTGTTAAGGTTAAACCAAAGCTTAGTGAAACTAATCTATCTTTAACTGCATATGGTAATTTTAAATTGAAGCCAAAGGTACTATCATAATTAATTGCTCTACTAGTAAACTCAAAAATATTCCTTTGCAATTCTATGTTGTAAATGCTAAATCCAAACCAATATTAGGGTTAAAAAGTTGTTTGGAGTTAAAATTAATAGAAAGAATTGATGCTATAGAATGTAGTAAAATAAGTAAAAACGAGATTGTGAAGTATAAAAAGGATTTTGACGAATGTTTTTGGAAAGTTAATTAAATGGTTAAATTTTCATTAATAAAAATCGATAAAATAAACCAGATCAATAATTGTTCCTGATATAAATTAGGAATCGTCTGCTTTTAAACTTTTCTTTAGTATTCTTCCAGAATTTTTTTTATGTTCTAGCAACAGCTACAAATTGTGAATTTTATACACAATTCAATTTTTTTAATTATTGAAATGAGAGCAACAGTTTGAACGCAAATGAAATTTGTATCACTGAAATGCTATTTTTTAAACTTTAATATAGTATAAAAATAATTATTGTAAGGTATCTTTAGCTTTTAGGCCTTTTAAATGTTGACAGTGATTTTTCACTTCTTGTGTAAAATATTTACAGAAATAAAAAGAAATTTGTTCAAAGTCTCACCGTTGCCTAGCAACGAAGTATCAATAAAAATTCTTTGTTTCAAAATCGTTTGCAAGGTATATTTATGGATCCTACTATGGTTTGGATTGAGGTCGCTTTTCATTGGCTCTCAGCGTCACGCGACTTCGCTTGCTTCTGAATGATGTCATATACAGGGTGCGTAGCGTCATGAAAAGTGCTTAAATTTGAAAACAGGTCCTTAAAAAGTGCTTACTTTTCTCAAGAAATGCAAAGAAAACATTCTCCTTTCAAAACTTCAGACGTTGAATACTATGAATAGAAAGCATAGTCATAAAGCTTTGTTTATCGGATGTATCAAGAAGTAAAACTGACGAAAGGGAAGAATTCGGGGAAGGAATCCAGGGTGTGATAGATCCAAGGGTGTCAATACGTGTTAAGGTAACGCTTATAGTCCAGTCAATGAAGGCCCAAAATGAGGGTGGAAAAGCATTAAATCATATAGTTTTAAAAATTGGCACATATTTTCGTGAGGGGCTCCTGATGAATATACTAAAAGTTCCCGGTCCTGAGGGGGAGCTCACGCCGCCATCTTGTGTTTCATCCCCCATTTTTAGTTTTCCCTGGATATCTCGAAAACTATTCAGTTTTCAAATTACAATTGATTTAAAAAATTAAAGATCGTGAAATTTCCTACGATTTCACGCATTTATTATTCTTCTAGCTTTTATAGTTTCTGAGATAATGGGTCTCAAAGTTTACTCCCATCTTGGATTTCAACCCCCTTTTTTAGTCTTTTGTGAATATCTCAAAAACTATTGAATTCCATGTAATACAAAATATTAATGATCGCAAAATTCTCTACAAATGCATGCTTTTATTTTTCGTCTAGTTTTAATAGTTTTCGAGATATTCAAGAAAAACCAAAAAAGGGGGATAAAATCCAAGTTGGCGGCAAACTTTGAGACCCATTACGTTGTAAACTCTTAAAGATAGAAGAAAGATAAAAGCATGTATTTGTAGGGAATTTTGTGCTCTTTAATTCGTTAAATCAATTGTAATTTGAGAACTAAATAGTTTTCGATATATTCAAGAAAAAACTAACAAAAAGGGGGTATGAAATCCAAGATGCTGGCGCGAGTCCCCTCAGGACCGGGAACTTTTAGTATGTTTATCAGGAGCCCCTCACAAACATGTTTATCAATTTTTAAAACCATATGATTTAATGTCTTTTTGAAACCTTTCGTTGACTGAACTATTAATGACTTTTTTTTTTCGCTCCCTCTTTCTTTAACAATGGGCACCACCGCATATTGAAGTACTGGAATGGTTATCCCGAAGGGGCAAATTAACTGGTAATTTGTTAATTTTAAGAAATGTTGGAAAAGGTCACAGATTTTTATTGTTAATCTTGTAAAAGTTGTTGAAATCCAAACTAAGCGCGCTTTTATGACATCATTTAGAAGCAAGCGAAGCCACGTGACGCTGAGAGCCAATGAAAAACGACCTCAATCCAAACCATAGTAGGATCCGTAAATATGAGTTTGCAAGTAATCAATTTCTATTTTTTTAAATTCATAACATTTAAAGGAAACATTGCACTGAAATAAAATTGGTATCATTGTAAAGAAAAAAAAAAGTTTAAGATGGTGTAAAAATATTTTTTGTCGGACTATTTTCACCGAAGTTACGGCGGAAAAATGGTTTCGGTTAATTTCTAATCAACTGACTGTTTAATTAACTTTTGGACTCTGAAAAGTTCACAAGTGTCTTCCCCTTGTTTTAAATAATAAGTGTGCAAAATTTGGTTGAAAACAGTCTTATTGGTTTAGGTGAAGATGTGGAACATAGCCACAACAGGAATGGCGTTAGAGTTTGCCCGACAGGGGGGCACGGTCTCCGCGACAAGGGGGCACGACCTGCTGTATGGGGTGACGAGTGTAATGAAATTGGTCTCAATTTTTTGCCAGATTATCATTTATCAACTACATTTGAATACCCCGTACAAAAATTTTCCCCCTTTTGAGCCACCATCCCTGAGCCACAACGACTCATATTTATATTAAGATTCTTCAGCTTGTGTGCTTTGGATTAAAAACTCGAAGAAATTGAGAAAGAAGAAAACCCTGCTAACAAGGTGATCTGTTCATTTGTAATGGCATTTTTCTAATTGCCGTACATTTGTAATAGATATTCTTGAAACAGCTGGATTCATCGCAATATAATTTTTTCATATTACTGCATTTCAATCAGCTAATAGTATGTTTTTCTGAATAATTTCTTGAAATGTTTCATAATTATTGATCTTTTCTATATGTATGCCTGCTTTATCAAATTATATTGAATTTGCTTACCTAAGAAAAGCCCTGTATTAAAATATTGGCTTTATCTGGAAACTTCTATTTTCTATTCATTATATGCTTTATTATTTATATTTTTATATAAAATATCTATATTTCATTCAATATATATGATACAAATTCAGAATATTTTATTTCATCATGAAAATTTATGAACTTGCTATTTTATAGAAACAGAATGAAATTTGGAATTCCCAGATGCATATTCTTTTTTTCTAACACTAAGTATTAGGAAAATAAATAAATAAATGTAAAATAAAAATTTAAATTTTCTTTTTCAAATTTAAGTTAGCAATCTTTTTTTCTATTTAATTACCATTGAAGTTTTCAAAAGTTTATTAAGCTAATGGAATTATTATTTTAAAGGATATTTTTTACATAGTAAAGCAATTTTTCAACTAGTAATTTCATTTTTATGTTTTGCTAAGTAATAAAATATGCTGTTTTCCATTTAACTGTATTTTTTAATGTTTTCCATTTGCAATTTTTTACCTATTTATACATATACTACATGCTATAAAACGCTTCATTTACAAAGCATCAACATTGCTTAAGAATCATTTCTCCAAATACCTTTTTCATGAAACCTGTGGTAAACTGCTAATCAGCTGGATAGTTTAATGTAACATACTAAGTATTTATTCACCTGTTTACTCAATCTTAACTTGGATTTAGAATGTGAACATGTGTTCCTTTTACGGATTTCATTATGAGCTTTTAAAAGTGATGAGCATTTAAATTTCTATGCTTTGCCAACTAATATATGTTGATAATTTATGAGTATGTTTTTAATACATTGTAGCTATAGATTTTCAAGACTATTTGTTAAAATATATGGCATGAATATTAAAACTTGCATTTTTTTTAAATTTCAATTTCTAAATTGGCATAAGTTTTCACAGTGAATTTCTATATAGTATTTATAAAAACATAATTGACCATGAATTCAAAATATCCTTACTAATGAAAATGTAAATCTACAATTAAAAATGGCATTCACATAAAAGTATAATTCTATTTCAGTTATTTTGATTCAACTTCATATTTGTTTAATGCAGTTGCCTCAGACAACTTTTTGAATAACATTTACTAATAACTTTTAAACTGAGAAAATGCTCAATAAATAAATATCTGTTAACATTAAATATAATAATAATATTTAATACCATCTGTTCGTGTCTTGTTCTGACGATTCGAAATTACCTCTAAATAGTTTGCTTCTAAAAGTAGTTAATTAAATAGCTTGCCAAAGCAATTAAGGATTGTAATATATGGTTATACTTCTTGAAATTATTTATTACTGTATTTAAAAATGATTAAGTACTTAAATGAAGACATCTGTTTTTCTATTCTTCAGGGGAGGAGATAATTTATCTATAATGATTATTTTCCAACAAATTTTTTCATATATAGTTGGGCATATTATTTAATATAGGATTTTTGCAAAATAATTGACCCTAAATTGGGATAAAGATTAATACCCTTACTAATGAAAATGTTAATTTCCTTAAGAAATTTACCATTAAAAATTGCATTCATGAAAAAGTGTAATTCCATTTCAATTATTTTGATACAATTTGATATTAACAACTTACATTTGTTCAGTGTAGTTGCCTCAGGCAACTGAGATTTCTTTCTAATTTTTATTTTTTAAAAAAAGGTTTAAAATAAAACTTATTAGTAAAAGTTAAGCAAGTGGAAAAAATAAGCTTGCATGCAAGAGAAAGTTGATCTGCATTTCAGATTCAATAATGTATTAATTTTTTTAAAAACATACACAAAAACAATTTTTAGCGCTAATAATAATATAATGGAAAAACTATACATAATTTAGAATATTATAGTTTTTCTAATGTATTTTTAATCTGATCTTTTTCAGAAATATCATCAATTATTAAGGATTATTCTCGTGCATCTCCATATTAGAATGAATTTATATTCAAATTATACCTATGTCCAATCTAAAAAATATTAAAAGAATGAAATTAAGTACCCAACTACACAAGAAAACATTTGTTGGAAATAAGTACAACCGTATATCATAATCCTAATTGCTCTGGCGAACTTTTTAAAAGTAATTTCAAATCATCAAAACACGAGTAACAGCAGATGTACAAATTCAACTGAAATCTACCCAATACTCCAAACAGCTGTGTAGGCAATAGTATATTTAACTTTTCGAGTTGATGAATATAATATTTTGAGAAGATCTTTAAATTTAATTACAAATTTTGAACAGTTAAAGAATGTTTACATTTTTATGTTTGGTGTATAGAATAGAAAATAAAAATCAGTTCATTTACATATTCAGTTTTCTTTTCTGGTTACTGACATTATCAGTTTTGTTAACTTACAATATGGAAGTTTGTCTGTTCGCATGCTGAATGATAACTTAGTTAATTTGATACTATATATGTATATACATTCATCTATAATCTATTTTTGATTCACTCAAGGAGAGAAAGGTAGGTCGGTAAAAAGGAAGATAGATATATATATAAAAAAGGTGTCTTTTTAATTTGTTGTTGGTCGCCGAGGGTCAATACATCTTACTAATTGTGATGTCCTTATAGTAATATGTTCCTATTTGTGTCTTCCATATATATTTAATGTCCTCAGTAAACTTTGTTGATGTGACCTCAAACATTTTTTGAAAGGAAAATTTTGACATACTCAGCAATAGTTGTTATAGATATTTATAATCTTATGAATTTTTTAAATATATATATATATAATCCATTCAGTCAAAGAATAAAGCTTTATTTTTGCAGGTATGAAACATTTTTATTAATAAACCAGAGTTCATTTAAGAATTAAAAAAATAACAAAAGCAACAATTTAAAAATATGCAATATTTCATGAATATTATAGCATTTTCTTTTAAAATTACAAGGAAGAGAGTTTACATTTTAAAAAATAAAATTTGCTACAAACATGAATTAATTTTTCATTTACAGTCAGTTACTTTTTATACGAGTCCAGGGAATCCGACAAACTGAATTTCCAAATTATTTCTTAAACTGCTAAACAAAGATGGAAAATAAAATAATTTTTATGTAGATAATTTAAAGCAGCAAGATAATTTTAAAATTATGCAATGGTAGTAAGAAAAGTATTGTTCTAAAAATACAAGATAAAAATCGGGCATATAAATTATTGCTCAGCAACTTCTTTTACAAGATTTAATCTATAAATGAAAGGAATACAATTTTTAAAAATGGTATAAACACACAGAACCTTCATATTCTTTGCAAATAACTGTAAAAATGTCAAAGATATTTGGGGGGCAGTGGGGAGAGCATAAGAAAAATTAACAACAAGTTTTATGGTGCAAAACAATATTTAATAATTGCTAAGACAGTAATGGAAATTACTTTCCTTTACTACTTGATTTCAAAATGTAAAACACTTGATAAAGTAGCATTGACTTAAAAAGGAAATAAATGAAAATCTATTATTTAAGCTAAAGAAAATATATGCAATTATTCTTTAAAAACCATACATACTGTTACCCCACATGCCAATATTTTTAAATTTCGTTAACCTATCTTTCAAAACAATGAGCGAATAAGGATGCACACTGTTAAACACTTCTAGAATGAACTCTGTTGATAGGAAACGAATTATATCAATGCCAAAGAATTACATACTTAAACAGGGTAAATATCAAAAAGTATAATAAAAGTGTATACAAGGAAAGAAAATTTAATATATATATATGAATACAAATAAAGTAAAATGTTAATGCCCAAAGAAAAAAACAGAAAAGGATGTTTTCAATATTATAGACAACTCAAAATGACATCTGCAAAGATTACAAAAGATATCTGAAAATTAATTAAATATTCAAATGAAAAACTTGGCAACATAATTCTTGAAATATCTTCTCATAAAACAGGTGGGAAAAACACTGAATATACAAAGACTACATGTAAAATTTTTTAATAGAAACTTTTATAGCAATAGATTTACAAACATTACATAAATACATGTAGAAAAATATCACCATTTTTGAAAATATTACTGCTCATAAATCAAAACAAAATGATTATATGTAAAATACTTTTAACAGGCACAGGAAAAACATTTTAAATTCCAACATGATACTTAAAATATTTTCTCTCTCTTTCTGAGAAAAATGAATATATGAAAAATAGCTGTGAAAAATAGTTGCATAACAGTTACAATAGGTATAATAAGCTTTGAATTTTTAAAATTGCACAAATCTAAACAAAATAAAAAGCAACAGCCAATATATTTTTTAAATGTGAAAACAAAAATTTTAAAAAATCATAAAAGAACTAGATTCGAATTTTAGATCATTAATATATACCAGGTTTAAGATCCAAATATTCTACCAGTTTACAAAAAAAACCAAGCATAAATTCAGATTATTTTCTTTCCAGAACAGAGACAATATTGCTAAGAGTGAGAAATATACCAACTCATCATAAAATTACTAAAATTTCACATTTGTACAATGAATAGGCAAAATAAGTAGTATGATTTTCAAAAATCAATAATAAATCTTATATACATATCCCATAAAACAGATATGCAAAATCAGCAACATTTAATACACATAAAAACATCAAATTTTCAAAAACGGCATTCACTAACTAGAATGTCTATCACATCTTCTACTTACTACATTTGTAAAAATACTAAATTGTATGCATTGTTCTTGCCAAGGCAAATAAATACATTATCATAAAAAATGATGAGAAAAAAATTGTGAAGATATAATTTGAGAAAAGCAGGAAAAAAAAAAAATTATGTAAATGCACTTTGGGGAAACAAAATTTTGCGAATTTTAAAAAACTAGTTTAAGTCACAGCATACAAGATAACTTAGTTAATTAATAACAGCATACTTATAAGGTAATATATGTCACTTAATAAACGGTTAGTAAAATTCCCTATTGAGATAAATGCAATTTAAATTGAAAAGACATTGACAGTTAAATCTAAGACAGTCAGTATTAGCTTATTTTGCAGGAATTTATTTTCCTTCTTCACAATCAACACTAACTTTTTTTTTTACACTTGAAAATTGAAGACAATTAATATAAACACAGTGCAATGATATTTACGTTTTCATCTTATGATTTTAAAAAATCAGAATAAGAGTCAGAAAATTAGACTTAATTTCTACATGTGATTATGATATTTTCTTTTAAAATCACAGCAAAAGAAAAGAGCTCACATTTTAAAAAGTAAGATTTGCTACTACCATGGATGAATTTTTCATTTACAAATCAGTTACTTAAAAGAGTCCAGGAAATGCAACAAACTGAATTTCTGCATTATTTGTTAAATGATTAAACACAGATGAAAAAAAAAAAAAAATCCATATGGATATTTTAATGCAGCAATCTAATTTTAAAATTATGTAATAGTGGTAAGAAAAGTATTGCTCTAAATATTATGAGATAAAATTAGACATTTAAGTTTTTGCTCTTTCACTTATCTATAAATGAAAGGAATACAATTTTTAAAAAGGTTATAAACACACAGAACATTCATAAATTTTTGCAAAATACTATGATGATGCTACAATAATAAAGATTTTTTGGTGGAGAGCATAAGAAAAATAAAACACACTTTTATATAATAAAATAATATTGGATAACTACTAAATCAATAATGAGAAACACTTTTTTTTGTTACTTGATTTCAAATATAAAATATTCTAATAAAATAAACATTGATTTTATGAAAAGAGAATAAAGGGAAACCTATTATTTTAGTAAAGAAAACATGTGCAAATATTCTCTAAAAAATAATATATTGCTACTACTCTTACCAATATTTTTCAATTTAGTTAACCTCAAATCTTTCAAAAATGAGGGAGAGGAGAGGAAATGAGGATGGACCCTCATAAACACATCTAGAATGAGTTCTGTCATGTTATAAATTGCATCACTTAAAAAAAATAGTTTTATTAAACATATTATCTACATAAAAGTATAATGACTGTATGTACAAAGAAACAATACTTTTGTTTATGCAAATGCAATAAAAGTTCAATGCTAATATTCAAAAAGGAAAGACTTTTGTTACTTAGGTTACTAATACTGACAAAATATTTTCAAAACACATCTGTAAATTTAATTAAGCATTAAAATGCAAAATATCATAGTATAATTTTTCATACATTTAATTTTAAGACAACAAAGACCAAAGGAACATCACCCCGCCCTGCCTAAGCATCCGGGTAACAACTGAATGACTGGCCGCCGCAACAGATAGTCAGGCACTGTGGTTCCTGCATAATAGCCCCCATTACGAGCGGCTCATGCAGCAACCCCCTGTTTTACCGGGGTACGACCTGTCATCGGAAGTGGGCCCAAAGAGCCACACCACCATTATTGTGCCATCGGGTTGACGAGAGCCTGCTTACTTATATGGCAGACTCTCCTCCACGAACTCGTGGTGTCCCCCCGATGGGGTTTTTAGAAAACAGAAGGAAAACCTGTAAATACAAGGAACACATGGAAAAAAAAATTCTATAAGAAATTTGCACAACAAAACATTTACACACACTAGAGCAATATATTTACAAAAACAAATATTATATTGGAAACTATTACTATAGAAAAATCAAAAGAAATTGAATATATATGAAATATTTAACAGAAACTTACATAAGAAAAATAATAGAATAAAAAACATATTATTATTTCTCACAGAGACATATAAAATTCTTTATATGTCTTCGTGAGAAAATTGAATGTATGAAAATATTTGTACCAAAAAAAGTTGCATAACAGTTACTGTATATACAATACGATTTCAATTTTTAAAACTGCACAAAACTAAACAAAATAAAATGCAATGCCCAAAGGTATTTTTTAAATAAAAAAAAATCAAAGTATAAAAAAAAAATCAGCTTTGCATTGCAGATCATATTAAGACAAATTATTATATATCAGCTTTAAGATACAAATATTCTACTATCTTACAAAAAAGTACAAATTCAGATTACTTTCCTTTTACAGCAGCAACAATATTGCTGTGAATGAGAAAGTTATATAGTTTCACTCAGATTTCACATTTGTACAATGAATGGGCAAAATAGTTAGTATGATTTTCAAAAATCAATAATAAATCTTATATACATATCCCATAAAACAGTTATGCAAAATCAGCAACATTTAATACACATAAAGACATCAATAATTTTCAAAAATGGCATTCACTAACTAGAATGTCTATCACATCTTCTACATACTACATTTGTAAAAATACTAAATTCTAAGCATTGTTCTTGCCAAGACAAATAAACATATTATCACAACAAAATGACCAGAAAAAATTGTGTAGATATAATACAAGAAAAATGTTTATGTGAATAAACTTTAGAAAAAAGAAAACCATCAACAGATTTTAAAAAATTACAATTTGCTTAAATTACTTAATACAAGATTATTTGGTCATACAATAAGAACTATAAGGTAATTTAGACTAGTTAATAAACAGTTAGTAAAATTCCCTTTTGAAATAAATTCAAGAAAGTTACACTGAAAAGACATTAAAAGTCATATCTTAAGACTATTAGGAATAGAGCGTATCTTGCAGGAACTTATTTTCCTACCTTGCAATTCACAGTTAGGCATTTTTAAACTCAATAATTATGGATAATTAATATGCACACAGTGTAACCATATTTATTTTATCAACTTATGATTTAATAAATAGTTTAATCTATTCTGTCAAAGAATAAGGCTTTATTTCAACATGTTTGAAACTTTTTTACTTGTAAACCAGAGTTCATTTTAGAAATAAAAAAGAAAGTAAAAATTTAAATACCGCATGAATATTATGGTATTTTCTTTTGAAATCACAAAGAAAGGAGTTTACATAATAAAAGTCAGATTTTTCTAGAATGAGGAATGAATTTTTTATTTAAAAAAGTTACTTAAAAGAATCCAGGATATCCAACAAACTGATTTTCTAAATTATGAATTAAATTGCAAAACACAGATGAAAAAAATAAAGTATTTTTCATTCAGACATTTCAATGCAGCAAGCTAATTTTAAAATTATGAAATAGTGGAGAGAAAAGTACTGCTCTAAATAATACCAGATAAAATAAGACATTTAAAATTGTTGCTCAGCAATTCTTTTACAAGATTTAATCTATAAATGAAATGAATACTATTTTAAAAAAGGGTATAAACACAGAGAACCTTGATATTTCCTTTGTTACAAAATATTTTTAAAGGTGACAAGAATAATAATTTTTATGGGGGCACAAAAAAATTAATCCTGAGTTTTATGTTACAAAAATTATTGAATAACTGTTATAAAGTCAGGATTAAGAACGACTTCCCCTCTCTATATGATTACAAAATATAAATTCTTTTAATGAATGAAAATTTCAAAAAAAAAAAAAAGATTGATTTAATGCAAAGGGAATAAATGAAAATTTATTATTTTAGCTAAGAAACGATATGCAATTATTCTTTAAAAACAATATATTGCAAACCCCCTTTACCAATATTTATCAATTTAGTTAACCTATCTTTCAAAAAAAGGGGAGATGAAGATGCACCTTGTTAAAAACTTCTAGAATGAAATCTATCGATAGGAAACGAATTATATCAATGCCAAAGAATTACACGATATAAATGGTAAATATCTAAAAGTACAATAAATGCCTATACAAAGAAAGAAAACATATATATAGGAATACAATGAAAATTAATTGAAATATAAATTTTTATAAGAAACTTTACAAACAATACAAAAACACATGTACAAAAATATCACCAGTTTTGAAAAAATTACTTCTCAAAAAATACATATACAAAAATATCACCAGTTTTGAAAA
>BGPR01019345.1:0-29452 GCA_013235015.1 Araneus ventricosus
TTTTTACAACAAGCAATTGACAGGATGAACGTTAGCCTAAAAATTGCCTGATGTATTAGTTTCAACTTTGTTATGTTGAAAATATTCGATTTTATTACGGAGGTGAAACAATTTTTCTTATAAAACCGATTACACACACTTGTAAAAGAATTTAGAATTTTTTCAGGAGCCAGATTTGAAGTTATCCGCCTTTTGAAAATTCAGTTCATATTAAATTCTTTTTCCTAAAATACATATTGTCTTTCTTACGCACTAAATTTAATTCCTAAAACAAATTACACTGGAGTGAAATGATTATACATAACCCTTAATAGAGGAGGAAAATACACACGGCTTCCAGTTCGCATAATTGAAAAAAATATGCGAATTAAATCCGAAATAGCCAAAAAAATTGAAGACCGGAGCTCACAGCAATACATTCCCGAAACTGCACAATAGCAGATAATTAAAAAAGAAGCGAGTTTTCCTCCCCTCGACATTCTAGTATATTTAACTCTTTAATCCCGAGGCGACTTTTTACTTCTAGCCCCTTTAAAACCGAGCCTATTTGTAATGATACGACATGAATTGGACTCTCCCAAACCACCCCATTGCTGCTATAACCGTCCATTAACGTCCACGGAAATGTGCTGTGGTTGGAGAGAATAATTGGACACCCTACCTCGCTTATCTCTTACACGATCTCAAACCCTCCCCTCCCCTGAAAAAGAGCCAACCACCTCAGACCGGCCTTCGTCGCTGTTAAGAGGAAAGTTTTAGACCTACCTTTGACCACCTCGCTCAGTGTGAGAGGGTTAAACTATATAGCAACTACTTTTCAGTTCTCCGTATGGGAACCTTCATGGCTTGCAGTTCAGGGCATACTGCGGCAAGAAGTTCTCATTGTAATGTTATGCGCCTCGGAAAGCACCTCAAGTAGTGCAGAGGGAGACGGCAAAGATCAGGTGCGAGAGTATTTCCTTTTCCCTACTTGAGAATTATAAGGGATGAAATTTTCTTTCGCATTGGATAGTTATTCCTTGTAATTGTTTGCTTTGGATTTTTGGCAGAGTTTCAACTTACAAACAGAAGATTTCGTGTTTCAGAGACGAATCCATGAAATAATGGACGTGTAATCAAGTCTGATGCTTGTTTTATCTGTCATGGCTCAAATGGGCGTTTATTAGTAAAGAAATTTGGAGAGCACATGCTGGCTAAAGAATCCATCTTGTTATCTGAACACGTTACGAATGATTGAAATTTAATGCAACTTCAGTAAGCAAACTTAACTTTTTTTATTTAGCTACAAGAAGAGCTCTTAAATGTAATGTTAAATTTTATAAACCGTGGAACAAGTAAATTCATTTCCACTTTTTTAAAAATGATTTTTGAAATTAGTAATCGTGGACATTTTTCTATCGGAAGCACATTTGGTTTGAAAATATAAGGCAAAGAGATTCGAAAATCTACTTTTCCATTGTTACAAAACATGTTTTTTGCAGTAAAACATGTGATTTCGAGGTCTCAATCGTAATAAATCAAAACGAAAGGATTTTTTAATGTGACACGGAAAATCTTTCAAAAAGAATATAAAAAAAGACAAACACTTTCCGATTTTTGCGCCGATCCATTCGTTGTAAATAGAAAGTCTCAGATCAAAACTAAACCTTCTCCCGCAAGAAAAGAAATCACAATAGTTAAAAATGACCATTAAAACATGCAGGTAAAAGATTAACAACCATATTCTCACCGGACATAATTCATAATTTACTTAATATGTTAAATGAGTCTCAATCATATATTTGCATAAACTCTGAAAACGATTTGAATTAATTTGCAATAAGGAAAATTATTGTTTCAAATTATGCATTCATATAATTTTACAAATTGGTTATAATTATAATAAGATAATTACTGTGGTAACTAACCGTCCTAGTGTTGCAAGTTCTGTCCTTCTTCGATAAGTGCACAATAAATTATGCAACCAATGTTTTTATTATGAGTTTATTATATTAAAGTGTATTCTATATTATGATTGCAATGAATTAAATGTTTCTTTTATTTTTCATAATCTTTAGCTTCAATTTATTTCTGTCCTTTTGTTGGATCTAACGTTTCAGCTAAATTTGGTCACCTTACAGTCACAATGTTATCATTGTAACGATTTTTTTTTTAAATTTTAAGGTGGAGTAAAATTGTGTTTTTTCTATAATATATTCGAATGTCATGGCCGAAAAAATCAAACATTTTCCTCAACTTTTAAGTAAGTAAAATTATGATTAAAGGTTCGAAAAAAAATTTCGCCGAGGTACACATTCCCATCCTCATATATGTATTTGTGCCAAATTTAGTATCTTTACGTGTTGCGGTTTCCCCTATACAGCATCAACTCGCGCACACATTTCTCCTTTGTTATTAGTTGAGATGTCAAAACAAAATAATTAAAAGAAATGCCTTGTTTCCACAGAGAGTAACTAATCTCTTGTGTCCAACAACGGAGCTTCGGTTCTCACCAGAGTTCACAGGGGATACAATGAAAAGCATCATTACTGATCTGTAAAATTTTTTTTGTCGACTTTACATTTGTTGTTTACAATAGTGTTTGATCTTTATTTTTAAAACAAATGAACCTTTTATTTATTGATTTATTTTTACCACAAAGTAAATAGCATATTATTTCAGAATTATCAAATACTATTTATTTAAAGAGATTAAATCATTATTTTAGATTTTTTCCTTTATTTCTTTGGTTCAGTTCTACACTTTTACTTTCTTCCAAATCTGAACAAAAATTATTCTGAAACGGAAAGAAATTTTTATTCGATTAAACAACACTGGTATTTCATTTGTTCAAATAAAAGTGAATAAAGAAGCAAATCGAATTTTCATTATTCGGAACTGTCAATGAAGATGTTGTAAATTCTATTGCCAAATAAAAGTAATCGAAACGTCAATCTTTAATACATACCTAAAAGGCTTTATTCGTTAAAATAATACTTTTATTTTCAGAGTGTCTCATTTAAAGTTAATAAAGCTAATCGCCTTTCTCTTACACTCAACTGCCAAACAGTAAGTTCAAATTTAATCTTCAGAACAAAAATAATCCAAAATACAATTACTGATTGAATTTAAAGCCCCCGTTTGCTTCATTTTGCAATCAAAAGCAGGAAGTGTGAGTTTTCTGGTAATAAATTGGATGAAATTCACTAATTTAAACGGAAAACTAATCTACAAAAGAAAAGAAATATAATTATGCATTAATGAAAAAATGTCATTTTCTTTTTATTATGGTCTCTATTATATATTTCTCTTATTCTCTATTCTATTCCTGTCACTTCTTATCACTGTACTATACTAAGGTAATCTCGAAATAAAATGTACGAATCTGGAAAGTTTCAAATCTATGTACATTCCAAAGTTTCTCTTTTTAAATAGATGGCTTCATTTAAGATATTTTAAAGCGGGAAACGTAAAAATAAGCTTTCCTCGAATTGCCCAGCATCGAACTTTTAATTCAATAATTTGATTTGCGTACAAGTTGGGCATGTAAACACATGTCAAAAGATTACATTTTCTTATTCCTTGTATAGTATAAACAGAGCAAGCCAAGTTAGGGTTTGTCT
Organism: Araneus ventricosus; assembly: GCA_013235015.1. Lineage (NCBI taxonomy): Eukaryota > Metazoa > Arthropoda > Arachnida > Araneae > Araneidae > Araneus > Araneus ventricosus. The sequence goes on from BGPR01019345.1 coordinate 3,603, forward strand.
TTTTATTTGAGCTTGCATCCAATACGTATCGCGCACACAATGTGTTAATTTTTAGGTAGTGATTCGAAAGGGCTTTAGTTACTTTACATTTATTTTCCCACTTTAAATCGCGATTTCTAGTTTAATAACCTTTTACGGGATAACTTATTGTTTGAAAGTAAAAGTTAAATGCCAACACCCACACTAAGGGATCAAAACATTACTTCTATACAAGTTCATGTCCATTGAGGGTTTGTTTATAAAGAGCGGAAATTGACATCAAATATATCTGAGTGCATCTACAGAGAGATGGAGTATTATAAAATAAGGATTACAGCTATCGGTTGCTGAAAAGGTTGCAATTAGGGAGTGATGTGATTTCATTTCAGAAAAAGATTCGTTAAAAGTATAATGTATAATAAGTCGGATAAATAACAAATGATATTCTCACCTATTCCAATATGTATATGAACAACGGTTATGTGGGAATATATTTTCTTTAATTATAACAATGCCTGTCTTATTTAAGAGAATAAAATCGATATTTCTCTGATTCGATACAGTACGATTAAAACAATGCGTATAATATAAAAAAGAGGGTAAGCAACATTCTTACCCACTCGTTTTTATTCGCTTGCATTTAAAAGATAATGGAAATTCTTAAAAAAATATACGCAACATTTAGAATAATAATCCCGAGAAAAATTCGCAAAACTATTGAGTCCAATAGAATGTGAAAATCTCTAACATTGAACCTATATTTGTACACGACATAAAATAATGTTTTTTTAAATGTTAATAAATAGGGTAAGAATGCTAGGAGTATAAATAAATTAAAACGCGGAAAAGAAAGGGGCTTGTCGAAATAAAATCGCCGTAAATGTGGCATATGTTGCTTCATATATGGCTCAGTTAATATTTTCTTCTAGATTTATCCTTCATTTAGGTTTATGAGTTTTCCTATTACTGTTTAAGCTGATTTTGACCTAGAACTTCTTTCCGCAGAGTTTACATTCAAATGGATTGTCATCCTTATAGATAAGGGCATGTTTCTTCAAGCAATCCTTTCGTGCGAATGATTTTCCACCAATTTCATTTGGAAATCGATTTTCTCCTGTGTGGATAGGCATATGCATCTATAAATAATGTTTTAATGTGAATCTTTTACCGCAAACTTCGCAGGTGAATGGTTTTTCACCCGTGTAGAGGACGCCTTGTGTCTGTAAAGTAGACTTTTGTGTGAACGATTTTTCACAAATGACAAATTTCTATAGTTTTTTTTTCTTCGTGGATAAGCAAATGTGTTTTTAAATGGCTGTTTCGTTTAAATTTTTTGCAAACATTAGAGATGAACTGTTCCGCAGCGGTGTCCACCACAGAATGCCATTTTAAATTACTATTGGATTCAAATCTCGTTGATATGTTTTAATTAATGAATTTGTCTTAAAGCTTTTCAAATAGATTTAAACTAATTTATGTTGATACATTTCATTTAAATCAAAGAATGTTCACCAAAAAAAAGTGGGAATTAAAGTCATGAATAGAGTGCTGCATTCTGATGAAACGCATGTGCAATAATTATTTACAATGCAATTATCAGTTTCAATTAAACTGAAAAAAACAATGATCAGCAAACCTTTAAATTAAGAGGCGAACAAAACCACTTGGAAAACTGGATGTCCAACAGTAAAAGATTAGAACGCCTGTAGCAAGAGCATCTTTAAAATAGGAAATCATGAATTAAATCATGCTTCATTTTTTTGCACCTAATGCCTCAGACTGCAGCTCCAAATATCTATTTTTTTAAAAAAAATTATGGCAATATTGTTCAGTAAATACTTGAATCTCCAGTCCCGGACATCGCAGCATCTCAATAATTGCAGACTGATTCATTTGTCTTTTCCTCGTCTTAATTGCTTGAATCAGCAGTTGAATTCTGTTCTCAACAAATTTTTACAACAAGCAATTTAGAGGCTGAACGGCAGCCTGAAAATTACCTGTTGTATTAGTTCCTACATTGTGACCTTAAAAATAGTGAATTTTACTATAGAGGTTAAACAATTTTTCTAATAAAACAGATTACACACTCTTATTAAATAATTTATAAATTTCTTAAATGCATAATTGGAAGTTTTCTACAGTTGAAAATTCAGTTTGTATTATTTTCAAATTTCTATAAATATATATTGTCTTTCACACGGAATACATATAATTCCTAACACAGATTAATTGGCAGCCAGATGATTGAACAACACACTGACCAGAAAGAAAACAGCGGTATTGGTCTCTCCTAAAGTTTGTCGTATACTTCCCCCAGAAAGGTGCTGTTTCCCCTCTCCCGGCGTGGATAAAAAAATTCGAATCTACTTTAACCCGGAATGCAAAAACTATCGGAAGGTTCCTCATTGTAGATTATAGTGATTGTAAAATATTTAGGTGAGGAATCATATTCAAATAGATACGTATGTATTAAAACTTAGCAATTATCTGTCACACTCTATCAAGCTCCGTTAATGGGAGGGCGTGCTATTATCGCTGAATAGCTTGCGCATGCGCTGAGATTGCTTCTAGTACGCAAGTAAAAAAAAATTGAATATGCAATTTGAACACATTTTTTTAAACGGTTGAAACGAAATTTGGGCACACATATATAATTAGTGTAGGCAACCGTCATACCAATTTTTATTTATCTAAGCCAAAGGGCTTAGGAGATATAATTCTTACAAGTATTTTATTATACTGTCAGACAGACCAACAACACTTCGACGGATTTGGTCCAAACTTTGATACGGGCCTACATTCATGATGATAAAACTGTGTACCAAATTTTATCCATCTAGGTATTCACGGTTTTGAGTTACAGTGTTCACATGACCGCGGACAGACAGACAGACTTCCCGTAGACGGATTTTGTCAAAATTTAATAGAAACCTACAAATTACGTGTAAAAGATCACATTCGAAATTTCAACCCCGTAGCTCTAATAGTTTTCGAGTTATCGTGTTCAAAGACAGACATAATTCCAAAATGGTGTTTTTCGGACTCGTGGAGGTCTAAAACGTGGAGATTCGTCAAAATCTCGAGTTCAAATTTTTTGACGATTATAATACTTTCTCTTTGCATTCTTCGTATAAGAGAAAGTAAATACAGTGCTCCCATTTTTGCACAAATTTTAATTATTTGTACAATAAAAAGTATCGAAATCTCACTCCTCATACGAAAGAACGTCTTAAAGGCTGTAACTCACAACACTACATTTCCGAAACTGTACTATAGTAGCTTGTTAGAAAATTAGTGAGGATTTTCTCTCCTCGACATTCTCGTATACTTACACAATATAGAACCTTCCTGTCTGTGCTCCTTATAAGCATATGCACTCATTAACCCTCTCACACCGAGCGAGGTGATCTAAAAATTTCCCCCTAACAGCGACGAAGACTGGCCTAAGGCGGTTGGCTTCTTTTGAGAGGAGGTGAGGTTATGAGCTCGCTTAGGAGATAAGCGAGGTAAGGGGTCCAATTATCCTCGCCAACCACAGCTCATTTACCTGCGCCTTAAAGGAAGGTTATAGCAGGGGGGGGGGGTAAAAGCGCACCCAGGTTGGGAGAGTCCAATTCAAAATTTCCGGTTTCAAAGGTTCTAGAAGAAAAATGTCGCCTCTGGATTAAACAGTTAATGTACCGCAGGGTGTGTTGAGGGAGTTGGCAGATTCTGCAAGTGGCATTGTTCCCCTTCCTCTGCTCCCGCAAAATATTTCGCAAGAACGTGTCGCAATTTATGATTCGGATTACAACAAAGGATACATATACATTTTAGACGGTAGTCTAGTGGTACGGTCCTGGCTTCCAGGTTCGAACCGATTCCACCGAATATCCGCATGTATGCAGGCCAGTTTCAGGCCAAATCATACGTAGGGGCCAAACGTCATCCGCCTAGTGTGGTGCGGATGTTCGGAAGGGGGTTACAAGCTTCGGTGTCGTCCTAGCCATCTGACAGCTGTTCAATATTAGGAGGTCAATATCAAAACAGCCCTCGTGTTGTTTCCGAACGATACGTTAATATAATTAAACAAACCTTTATATACTTCGTTTACGAGAAAGTAAAAATTAGAAAGTTCCGTAAAATATGATTGAAATGGATTATGATGGTTAGGTTAGGTTATATTAACGTCCCGTTTTGAAGCAACACGAGGGCTATTTAGGGACGGACCTCGTAATTTTGAACCGCGGTCAGATGACGAGGACGACACCTGAGCTGGCACCCCCCTCTCCAAACTTCCGCGCCACACCAACGGGAGTACGTTTGGCCACTACGTATGATTTAGCGTGCAACAGGCCCCATACACGGCGGATCTTCAGTGGAATCGGGTTTCGAACCTGCGACCCTCCGGTCCCGAGGTCGAGACCACTAGGCCACCGCGGCCTCAGGATTATGATGGAGTATTTATCTTCATGTAAACACCTTAAAGTCTAATACTCTAGTTTTAAAGAAAAAGCGAGCGGAGAATGAAGATTGTTTTTAATTTTTTTTCTATGACAGAAAAAGAATGAAATAAGTTTTTCTTCTCACAAAAACTGTACTTTCAGTGGCCAACCACGAAAACACTGATATCACCAGAATCTACACCAGATATAATAAAAAGTATTCAAAATGGATAGCTACTGAACAGTAAAGACTTTTTCAGTCAAAATATTCGTCGTATAATAAAATTTCGTTATCTACTCTAATACCATCTATCATCGAAAGGAAATGGGGAGATATGTTTTTCTTGCTGAATTAAAGAACGAAACCATTATTTAATTGATTATTTTTTCTTTATGTAAATAGTTTACGAATGCTAAATTATCACCATTTATTCATGAGATATTTTTAGTAAATTCCCATTTTGAAGCAATACGAGAAATATTTTGGGAGGTACTTCGAAATTTTGTTCCGCGATCAGATGACGAGCACCAAACCTGAGCTGCCAGCTCTCTCTCCAAACTTCCGCAACAAGCCAGATGGTGGGTGTTTGACCATTACTTATAATTTAACGTGCTAATGACCCCATACGCATAAATTTCAGTGCAAACATCTGGTCCTTTACCACTATGCCAACATGGCGCCCTTTCTATTCAATTAAAAGGGATCCGAACAATATTTAAGTTTTTTCCTTTGTTTAGTTCCCTGATCTTTACATTTTTCCAAATGTCTAGAAAATCATCAGTGAAATGAGGAGACATTATTATTCTCTTAAATAATGTTTTCAAATAAAGATTTCATTTATAATTTAATAAACAAGCAAATGCCATCTTCCTCATACGGATATATCATTAGAGATATTTTAAATTCTATTGCAAAATAAAAGTATTAAAAATAGCTACCGATATATATTCCAAAAGTGGTTTTATTCGCTTCAACGATACATATATTATGCTAGTTATCTATTTAAAGTTAAACAGACTAATCGCATTTTTCTTATATGCAACTGTCACGAGAGTAATTTCAAACATTTCTGCAAAATAAAGATAATGAGAACGATAATCAGTTATTTAATTTAAATCCACATTTGCACCTAGTTGCACTCAAAATCAGGAAGTCGCAGAAGCTTCCCGGACATGAATACTTCAAAATTCATGAATTTAAAACTGCTGAACAAATGTACAAAAAATAAAATCTGTAATTATATTTTCATTTCGATGCCCACAATATGTTGAATTTATTCTCTTTACTATTCAATTAGTTTCTTAAAACTATTCCGCACAGCAGAAATCTCGAAGCAATACTCGCAAATACGGAAATTTTCAAATTCAAGTTCATTCCTGTGTTTCTCTTTCAAAATAGACGACTCCGCATAAGATTAAGGTAGCAAATCAAAAAATGTTTAGTTTCTTTAATATAATAATTATATCACAATATCATATTAAACGTCCTTTTATGGGAAAATTTGCAGGTCGCCATTAGAAGTTAATTTGCTACTGCCAAGTGAATGTTTATAAGGTTGGTTACAAACATTATCGATTCTTCTATCACATATTTATAAGGAGACACAGTTTTCATTAACTGCATTTGAGAGAAGCTAAGGATATTTGGAGTATGGTTAATTATGATTTAAGTCAATCCTTGCTAAAAATATTACAATTAATAAGTGATTCAAATGTTTTACCTTACAAAAAGGATTAATTTAAATTAAAAAATATATTATTTATCAATCATATATTCTGTAAGCTATTGCTAGCCACAAAAATATAAGAACAATGAATGCAAGGAAATACATTTTCTTCAATTAGAGCATAACCTGCAATTTCAAAAAAAAAACTAAATAAAATAGATATTTCACTTAATAAATAAAATACTCTTAAAATATATAAAAGAAAGATATTAGGGTCATACTTATGTTTCAATTTTATTAATATTTAACTAAAAGACAACATTTGTTGACTTATTTTAAATATATACAACAATTCCAATAGCAATTCTTAGATAGAAAACATCAAAGAATTGAGTCGAATGTAATATAGTTATGTGCTAAAAACGTTGTACTTATATTCGTCAAGTGTCCCAACAGATTGAGTTTTAAAATGTTGATGAAAAATGATTTGCAAAAGATTTAATTTAAAAAAAAAAACATTCAGAGGAGATGGGTCTCGTTGAAATGAAAGCGCCAAGATAGGGCATCTGTGGATTCAATTTCGGCCTAATAAAGCTTCCTCCTCCATTTGGGTTTACGAGTTTTAGTATGCTTCTTTAAGATGCTTTTTGTCCAGAAATTATATCCGCAGAATTCACATTCCTTCGGTTTTTCACCTGTATGGATGCGCACATGCGTTTTCAAGTTAGTCTTTCTTGTGAATGATTTTCCACATGTCGGACATGAATACGGTTTTTTCCCTGTGTGGGTAAGCATATGCGTCTTTAAATTACTGTTATGTGTAAATCCTTTCCCGCAAATATCGCAGGTGAACGGTTTTTCATCCGTGTGAATGAGTACGTGCCTTTTTAAATCACTCTTTGAAATAAATTGTTTTCCACAAAACTTGCATTCATACGGATTTATATCTGCGTGGACACGCATTTGACTTTTTAAACTTCTTTCATGCGTATATCCCTATTGGCAAACTTTGCAGGTGAAAGATTTCTGACCAGAGGTCACCACAGAGTGCTGTTTGAGATTCCGCTCGGATTGAAATTCTGTCGAACGCAAATTGAAACTGCGCTCATCGTGTTGCAAGCAGGAAGGACCGGCAAATGCATGACCATCCGTTATCAATTCAGATGCTCCTGGGTTCGAAATTATCATTGCTGATTCTTTTTGGCATCTCTGATCAATTCTGTCAGGAAAAGCGAATTCATTTTCAGAGGTTTCCGTGAAGCATTCCGGTTGACTTTTTTCTACCTTTAATTTAACTTCACAGCATTAACTGTAGGAATATCTCTTAGTTGATATCTTTTAGCTTCCCCAATGGCGATATGATTTTTCGTATTGCCCAAGTGAAATGTCATCAAATTGTTTAGTGTATTTTGTCCATATTTTTCGATCTGACGATTCATCTCAGCAATTTGAATCAGGTCCGATGCCATTCTGTGTTCGGTGTTTCGTAAATCGGCGATAAAGACAAATGGCCTTCACTGATTCCGAATTGACTTCCAATACTATCCAATGGGGAGACGTTATTTGATATCTGGTTGCTGGGAAAACTCGGTCTCGTCGTCATGATGTAATCAGTTGTACCTGGTTCACTGTTATTCAGTAGTCATATACTACTTAGACTTCTGATTGCTTGCTATATTCTGTTGCTTTGCTCAGAGTTGATTATCTTTAACTGATTACATGCTCCTCCTGTCGTAGAATTATAACTTGATACAGTTCCTTCATCGTTCCTATTTATCGCTTCATCCGATAGACTGGAATCATGGTAAAAATATGGATTCAAATTTACGTTTTCAGTACTGACAGATGTTGATTCATTAATTTGTTCACTTGGTCCAGGAATAATTCCTTGTTTCCAATGAACAGTAATTGCTCAACCACTAGAATTGTCATATTTCTATTCGCAATTACCGGTACCCACCCGTTATTCACACAACAATGTCCGGGAGGATGGTAAGTATTAAAACAAACCATACACACTAACTCCTCCATTCTTTTTCCGCGTCTCTCTGAAACGGAATTCCGGCTTTAAATGTGTCAAAAACTATTTATAACGTGTAACATGACATTATTAACTGCTTTCTTCTCTTCACTTCCTAGCATATTCTGTAACAAATGTCTAACCACTACGGTGGTAGAGTTTTAATGTGAGATCTGATTAAATATTACGGTAATTTTAATTTTTAACTGCTTAGAAAATATGAATTTCGCAGCTTAAATTTTCGAATGATTACAAGAAATTAAATTCAATTTGGAATTGGATGAATTTTTCTGTACTAAAACTGCATTTATCTTCTAAGATACGATGCGCAGATTAGCCAAGAATGTCTATTGCGCCAAGAAACCTCATGCAACAATAACAATAACTTCCAAGATAAGAAAAAAGGTTTCTACGAAGTTACTAGACTCACGAATAAGTGAATTTTTCTGACATTGTTTATAACAAATCGAATTTTTCCAATATTTAAATTATTAGATTTGTAAATTTTGTCGTAATTGTTCTATAAGATCGACTCTTCAAAACATATTAGATGGAATTTAAAAGGAGTTCCTGGAACTTTAGAGACCATGATTTTAAAATTAGTTTAATTACATGTTAACTTTTCAGCTCGTTTGAAATTAATCCTACTTATTTCATTACGCAGAGGAAAGTGTAAAAATTAAAGAAGCATTTTTCAGATGCACCCCTGCTTAACAGTTCCTGTCATTATTATTTGTTCGAGCTTTAATTTTGCTTGTTTATCAAAATTTTTTTTATATTCCTCTTAACCGTAGAGTTTAATTTACTCTCATCCGAAAAGATCACAGAATTTCAAAAGTGCGAGTCCTTTTCATACTGTTTTCGAAAATCAAGTCACTTCTTGTTATTAATTTTCATTATGAACGGTTTCTTTCGCAAACTCTACTGGTCAAAGGTATTACAAGATTGCTAAAATGCGAAACATTGGAAGAAATTTCAATACATCGGTTCATAATCAGTTGTGGAGAATCGTGGGACGCACAATCGTGGTTACTTAAACGTGGTTTGTGCGTTACTTGGTGGCTTATGGCATGACAACGAATGTTGTCATGCCACAAGCTTCCACGTAACTGTTCCGACCCCATGGTAAAATAAGTTAAGGAAAGACAGATGGAAATAGTTGCCCGGAAAACGAGGTCTAAGACGCCACTTAGTATGATTTTGTAGAAGTTCCAGTATGGAAACCGAGATATATAATTCTAAGGATTATGAATAAGGAATAATCTTAATATTAAACTTGAATCTTATATGCATATATGTAGTTCCTTTTCACTCAAGATAAAAATAGTAATAAATGGATATCAAAAATAGAAGAATTGCTGGAGTAGAACGGTACAACATTCGTTTCCTTCTGTTACAAGACAGTCATCGAATAACAAATATGTCAATATTTTTTCTGAAACTCAATTCAGATAACTAACATTAAAAAATTTCTATTATTTTGAAGCAAAGTTGTTTTTATGATATTTTAACTTACTGCTTTAATTATTGTATTTTAACTGTATTGTCTTGAAAATTATTTTTACAGCTCTGCGAGTTTTTCCCTTTCGAGCCGCCATTTCCTGCGAAAGGGGCTGAGAAGTTCATAGCAGTAACGTAAAGACAGGGGTGGATAGGAGCAAACAGACGACAGGAAAATCCTTTACTCTCGCTACGCCACTGTTTCAGAGATTATTAAAACATTTTCAATATCAGATGTACTCATGTCGCTCTGTTCAAAGATGGTAATATTAAATGATGGTCTTGTCTATATAAGATGCTTACTTTCATAGAGACGCAATAGCTACTTTTTTCATCGACATATACTTCCATTGCGAAAAATTTTCCAAATGACGTAAAAAATTATATTCGATGTTGTTTGAGTCAATATATGTACTGCAGAGAAAATTACGAAGTCGGAATTAATATAAAGTCTCCATAGTCCTATCAATCATATTTAGTAAAATATTGTTGATGCATTAACATTTTAAATAAAAAAGTTTCCACTCTTATGCGACTAAACCTGATCGAGTTTTGAAGCTTTCAATTGCATTATTTTAAGCCACTCGTAATGACCACCTCGAAAATGAATCGCCCATTGATTCTGTGATATTCCTCGAGGCGGCCATTGAAATGGTCTGAAATTGACTGAAATAGTAATCTTTAGAGCTTCAAAACTTTGTCAGCTTAATCGCAGAAGTGTGATTCTTCATTGCTTAAAGTGCTAGTATGCAGGAAAATTTTACTAATATGATAGTAGGACCGAAGGACTGAAGAAAAATCAATTTATGTACTCTAAAAGCATAAAATATAATTATTTACGACATTTAAAATCTTTTTCCAATTGGAAGTATTTACATATGTCTGACGGTTTAAAAATTAGATACTGACCAAGATTAGAATGGACAACCCTATACAATAAAAGGGTAATAGCGACATTTAATGGTCTCCCTAATAGCAGATGCTCTACGATATCTACACGATGCTGATCGATATTCTGAATGCCACAGATTATCATGAAGTTATCATTGGAATATGTCGTCGGAAAATTGTGAAGATATCATCGGAATTAGCTCAAGATGTACACCATCTTGTGCTGATAGGGCTTATCTTGTACCACGTGATAGTTCTTATATGATAGATGATTTATCTTAAACGGAATTACCAGATGTATCTTTCAAAGGAAAAAAAGAACTATTACGATTGACCGGACACTGAATGACATATTAATCTCTTCCACAACCATTGATTTACATTTTTATAATAAGATAACGAACAATCATTCTTTGTCTTGTTAAAAGAAGTAATTGGTTTTTATCTAGTTACTGTAAATGATTCTTAATGTGCCAAATAACTTTTGTCGAACAATTTCGAAATCTAATCTACCTGATTATTTAAAATTTTCTGTATATTTCTTGAAGTCTCAAGAGATGTGAAATTTAGATTTTAAATTTTAAGGCATTATGCTTTAACTCCGGCGAACAAACATACTCACTTATTTAGAAGTATTGCATTTTGGTGAAGTCTTTTCCTCTCCAAAATGTAATCATTGCTATTTAAAACATTCCGTAATGAAATTATAATTAATATAATTCCAGATCAATCTCATTCCCAAAAAGTAGGATAATGAAAACCTTGAAATGAATCGTGAACGATTTTATCTCTATTTAATTTCTGTTTTCTTTGTAAAATATTATTACAGCTTTATGGTTCTATAATTAAGAAGCTTCAGCATTAGAATGAAACTCTCTTCCTAATTTCGGTTGATGTTTAAAATTTTTAACACATCTTTTTGCATTAATGATAATCTGCACATGGTGGATAAATTTTTTTCATTTCTTCTTTGTCTTTTCCGCCACTTTGAATTCCCCGTATCGTCGATACAAATGCAAACTATCGCCTGTGGTATTGAATAAGATACTTAATTCGATAGCATTTGTATTGATGATAAGAAACAGATTTTATCGAATTTGCATCACATATGAAACATAAAATGCATAACTGGACAGGTGGCAGACATATTTGTTAATACTCTGCCAATAGGTGGCGTTGCCCATTCTATTGTGAGACTTTCCCTCTGATAAAGATGGATTTAAGTAAAGAAGTTAACCTGTAGATCCTGCAGAATTTTAATTTTGAACACAAGGCGTGGTGAAAAATTACAGTGGCCTTAGAGATGGAATATAAATAAAATTATGAAGAGTTTTAAAGAAATAATTAAAAGTAAATTCACCTTCTTTAAATGTTTAGCAAATTTTAATGAAATTTTTAAGGCCGGAATAATTTTCCCAATTTTGCTTAAAAATAATAAGAATTCGAAAGAATGTAGCGTTGTGAGAATTTTTAAGGTTCCAAGTGGACTCGCATAGAGGCCGCTGTGGCCTAAAGATAAGGACCGATGGAACTTGGACTGGAGGGCTTCTAGTTCGAGACCCAATTCCACTGATGATTCGTCGTTTATTGGGCTCGTTGCACGATAAATCATTCATAGGGGACGCTGATGTGGTGAGGAAGTTTGGAGAGGGAGCGGCAGGGACGTTTACATGACTAATGATTAAGAAAAAGAAAGTTAATAGGGAGCAGCAGTAAGCTGAAGTAGTAAAGTAACTTATCATGAATTATTAAAAATTGATGGTTTTGGTGGCAAATATTATTCTCACACGGCTTTGAGTTTTAAAATGTGTTACAGATTTTTTTTCCATAAAGGCATAAAACATTACGGAATTTCAAATGCTTAACTAAATTAAATATACACATATATAATACATTTCATGATACGATATGATAAAACTAAATTTATTGGTCAAAGCGATTTTTTATTATTATTTTTATTTCATTTATTTGCTTTTTCTGAAGTTATTAGGAAATAGCCCTATTGACGGAAGAAATTATATTTCCACGATATTGTTCGATATTCGGAATCCCGCAGTATGTCGGGACAATATTGTAAAGCATCTTGTGCTCATATGGAGCATCAAAAACTATGAGAAAAAGTGGTAAAATAGTTTATCATGAATATTTAAACACTAGCTGTTACCCGAGACTTCGTGCGAGAAGAATTTGAATTGCTATTTTTTTTAAATTCACGAATGTAAATGTTTCGTTACATGTTGGAATTGGAAATTAAAATTTTTGTTAGTTGATAATACATAATTGGACGACTAACAGGAGTGTCTGTTGTTATAGTCAGGTAATTTGTTTTTATATGCTAACAGACTTTTGTATACTACGTTTTTTGTTTTACGTTTTTTCACGAATATAGAGGTTTTGTGGGCTGGACACACGTCAACACACCATATATAGTTGTCAAAGGGAAAAATACAGTTTTTCCAAATGTACGCCTTCCCCTTTGAGTGTCTTGCCCGAGTCTGGCAAATGCTAATTTTAAAGGGAATGGTTACCTTTTGAACTTGGATGGTAAATCCTTCGGTATTATCGGAATACGTGGAATTAAAATACTCTCTCCTCTCGCCATGCCTGTCATAACAGTATCTCGCACGACGGTTGGACCTAGGTGTGAAATTTGTAACCGTGTGCCAATGCACAGTCTCGATTCATCGACGTTACGTATCAATTGTACTACCACACCAACTTTTAATCTCAGCTTGCCGGAAGGTACACCTGGCAATTATAAGGAGTTGAAGAATTCTACAGGATATGATGTTACTTTTTATTGCCCATTAGTGTATCTACAGATAGATATTCTCTAATACCTCCCCTCTATTTGCGACATATTTCTTTTTTTCATTTATTTGACCTAAACGTTCATTTGTCATCACCAAAATTACCAATTCATCAACCATTCTCTATTCCGTATATAGTCTTTGTTACTGTAAATTACATCATTGTACTAAATGGTATCATCAGGCACTTAAAATCTGTGGAATATATCATCCGCTTCTACCATTCAAAAGAATATATAAAACAAAATATATCTTCGTATATTTTTCTTTAGTTATAATTAAAATTAGTTTCTAAATGTAAATCTAAAAACTCTTGCAATTATATCTATCAATATATTTCTGTCCCAGTGTCAATTTGTCGACAATTTAATGAATAAAATTCGATAAGGAAAAGATACAAATATAAATAACTAAAATTAAATCGACTGCAAACTCAAAAAATTAAAAGCAAGCATCGAGTTGAGTAATTTCAGTTATTATTCCACAAATTATTTATTTATTTATTTTCTCTGCCAGATCATATAATCGCGGTTTTCTACATGATCACGTGATGTTTGATATAAAAAATAAGTTATTTCACATGCTTACGCTTTTTAAAGTATCACGAGACAGTTGATTTTAAAAATAGGTTATTTGAAATGTTTAGGCATTCCTTAAGGATCACGTGACATTTGATAGAAAAATAAAGTTTTAATCTTCATCGAAAATCGTTGAGGCAATGGGCTTTGTTAATTATTTAAATGTTGTTTATAGTCAAAAATATTGAATTTATGCTAAAATCACATATCCTATGTCCATTCCTGTGTTTCAAGCTACAACTCTGTCAAATTGCATCCAAATCGGTTTGGTAGTTTGGCCGTGAAAACGTAACAAACAGGCAGACACACTTTCGCATTTATTATATTATAAGGGTTGATGGGTTTCGTGGAAAGTATACTTCTTACGTCCTAGTGTTACAGACTTTTTCTTCAGTTAATGCACAGAATAATGAATGGATAAAAATACAAAATAATAAAACATTACAGTATTTCGAATGTTTATATATATAAAAAAACACAATAAAAATAATCTCAGAGAACATTATTATTATGTTATTATTTTCACGCTCGTACGGGATTTCCCTGCAGACAAATCATCCTGGACGTTAGCATTGTGTTTTGATTGGATTGTTCTCTTCCTCTTTTATATATATACTAGCTGTTACCCGCGACTTCGTGAGCAAAGAATTTCAATTATTCTTTTTTTAATTCACGAATGTAAATGTTTTGTTGCATTTTGAAAGGGGAAAGTAAAAGTTTTGACGGTTGATAATACTTAATTGGACGTCTGACAGGAGTGTACTGTAAATGCATGCTGATATAGTTATGTAAATTGTTTATCTATACTAATATACTTTTGTATACCACGTTATTTGCACGGCTGTAGAGGTTCTGTAGGCTGTACACACGTGAACACGCCACATATAGTAGCCCATGCGAAAAATATGGTTTTTCCAAATATACGCCTGCCACTTTCAGTGTCTACCCTGAGCCTGGCAAATGATATTTTTAAAGGGATTTGTTACCTTTTGAACTGAGATGATAAATCCTTCGGTGTTATCGGAAGGCGTGGAATTAAAACACTCTCTCTTCTCCCTATATCAGTCATAACAGTAGATTTCACGACGTTTGTACCTAGGTGTGTAATTTGTAACCGTGTGCCATTGCTCAGGCTCGGTATATTGAGGTTACGTATTAGTAGTACTGGCACACCGACTTTCAATCTCGGCTTGTCGGAATGTGCCCCTGACAATTCTAAAATCTTGAAGAGCTCTACAGAATATGATGTTCCTTGTTAATACCCATTACCGTATCTACAGAAGGATATTCTGTAATATCTCACTGTGAAAATTAAACAAAACATCGAGAGAATAATTCACTAACGTCATTGGATGACTGTGTAACCGTATTAAAAGCTGTAAATGCAACCACAATAGGAAACCGGAAGTGTAAAGTCTCCTTTGTTGTTTATAGTCAAAGAAAGTAATATTTTCTTATATTAACTTTAACACTGGCAAAAGCCAGCGCACGAAACAGTAATTTGGCTTGAATTTATTTCAATAAGAATAAAAAGTATTGTTAGAAATTACGTTAAAAAATATTTTTAAACCTTTATAGAAATCAGAGAAAATATTTCATCGCAATGAAATTAATAGCATTAAAAAGATCATTTTCTGGTCTTTAAAATTTCATAAAAATTATTGTTGTTTAATAAAGATTTCAGAAGTTATTGGCAAAAAAAGTCTAAGCTAAAAATAGCAAGTTTGACCTAACTACCGTTCACCGTTTAGGAGTTCTTGTGACCGACCGATCGACAGACAGACACATGTAATTTCTGCCTTATTTTATAGATATTTATAAACATAAGCACAATTTTCAGAAATAAAGATAAATTAGTTCAAAGTCTAACCGTTTCCTAACAGCGAAGTAGGTATAAATTTGCGTTATTTCAAAATCGTTTGCACGTAAGAAATTATTAAACTTTAAAAAATGAATAAAAATTGAAGCAAAATTGTCACAGAAATAAAATTAATATCATTGAAAAGGTAAAAGTTTGAATTTCATGATGGTATAAAAATAATTTTTATCAAACAATTTTTTCCGAAGTTACAGCGGAAAAAATGATCACATGATAGTTGATTTTAAATATCATTTATTCCACATGTTTTCGCATTCCTGAAGGATCACGTGACAGTTGTTGAAAAATAAAATAATCTTCATCGAGAATCGCTGAGTCAATGGGCTTTGTTAATTATTTAATTGTTGTCTGTAGTCAAAAATAGTAAATTTAACGTGATTTCACCTAGCCTATATCCGTTCTTGTGTTTCAAACTACAACTCTGCCAATTTTCATCCAAATCAGTTTTGTAGTTTGGTCATGATAGCTTAGCAAACAGACAGACAGACACAATTTCGCATTTATTATATTATTAAGGATATGTACATGGAGAGTCTCCTGAGGGAGATTGTGTATATAGAGCAGTAAAAAAAAATTTAAAAATATAAAAGAAAAAGATATTGCAGCTATTACGCGTGGATTTGGAGATTATTGTGAGTTTGATACTGGAAATAAATTTAGTCTACGTTCTTGTGATGATACTGATACAGACTTTCATTCTACAATTGATTTTCAAAATGTTTATAAAAGTAATACATCACAAAATAATAATTATAGAGATTTGAGCTGTATTCAAGGTGACAATATAGAGGGAATTGATAATGGATATAGAGATTATATTACAAAAAATTATAAAACCAGGATTTTTTGGAATTCACAATATAATGATAAAAATAAATTGGCTTCCCCTATTTCACATTCTACACAGCAGTTCAAAAGTAATATGAAGCAAATGAATAATAATGAAAAGATTGATTATTTAGAGAATCTTAAATTTAATAGATGTAATAATAAAATATGCAAAACTTGTGCAATGATTAATGAAGCTCAACTAGATACTAAAATAGAAATTGGATATTTTCATGCACATGATTTTGATAATGTTGATATTAGCATCATTAAGATAGTTCTTTACATAAAAAATAGATTATGGTGAGAAATTTTTTTATAGAATACTACAACACTATTTATCCTTATGGACTTAATGTATTGTATTTTGGGAAAAACATTTTGCAAGTTTTAAAAGGTAATGAATCTCATTACTTTTATAAAGTAGAAGCTTCTAATATAGAAAAAGGACATGGTAAATCTAGTATAACTAGACACAAGAGAGATAATAGAGAACTTAAGATTATTAATGAAGATTTATTGGTAATGTGTAAGAATTTTGATAAAGACTTTAACATAAAAAAGATTAAACGATATATGTTCGGTTTAAATAAAAAAAGAAAAAAAAGCTAGTAGAGAATTAATTATGAATAATAAGACAGACTCACATGGATGGGATTTGATTAGAAATATCTTCAAATTTTTTTATAAAAAATTTAATTTATCACATAACACATCCAATAAGAAAGATATTGAATATTGTACCTTCCTTTTTATGAACAAAAAGTGTGACAATTGCAAATTTTCTGCTATATTAGATAAACATATTAATTGCTTCCCTATAAAAAATATTAAAATTAAACGTTCATGTAAATAAAACACACAATTAGGCAAAATGATTTTTAACTATAATAATATTAAGGAAGTAATACGAGTGATGAATGTAAGTGTTTAAAATATAATAATTTCTTGAATGAAGATCATGGACATGTAATTACTGGAGATTTGAATATTGTTGGAAATGAAAAACTTAGAGAATTAATGAGTAAAGGTACAAAGCATCGAATGGCTATAGCTAATAGTAATGTAATTATTAAAAAGCAAATTAGAAAAGATATTGATAAATTTATATTAAATATGGCAATTAAATATAGTCTGACTCTAGAGGCATTTAATGAATATAGACATAAAACATTATTAGATCTTTTTAACTAT
The DNA here is from genome assembly GCA_013235015.1 of Araneus ventricosus. NCBI lineage: Eukaryota > Metazoa > Arthropoda > Arachnida > Araneae > Araneidae > Araneus > Araneus ventricosus. The sequence continues at coordinate 21,373 of BGPR01019345.1, forward strand.
AATTTTAAATCTAATGATTTTAATAGATATTCTGATATTAAAAAACATATTAAAGAATTGCAAACAGAATTTGTAATAGTCTATATAGACAAAGTGCCCAGTAATTTTGCTATAATTTGTAAATATTTTTACAAAAAAGTTCTCAATGATCATATTATTAAAAATGATATTTATAAAGAGACAAAATTAGGTAAAAGAGAAATTTCTAATAGAATTCAAGCCTTCCATAAAAAATTGGGAATGAATTATATTAAAAAAGATTATCCTCAAATCTTTCTTACACCAAAATTTCACAAGAGTCCTCTTAAATTTAGAATTGTTACTAATGGCTGCAATACGTATATTACAAAATCTGGCAAATTCTTGCAAAAATACATACAGACAGTGATAGAGAATTTAAATAAGCAAAAAGATACTATTATAATAAATAATAGTGTAGAGATATTAAATGTAATTAAAGATGTAGAAATAACTAGTGTACATACTTTTGACTTCCAGGATTTATTTAATAAAATAGATATTGAAGATTTGACTTATACCCTAGTAAATATACGTAAAGATTATGATCTTAAAAAAGATATTAACATTAATAATTTTAAAAATCTTATTAATCTTGTTCTAAAAGAAAATTATATCTTTTTTGATAATAAAATTTTCCATCACATTAAAGGATTACCTCAAGGAGGTCCAGCTAGCAATAGTTTAGCAAATATTTATCTTCACTACTATGAGAAAGCCATAGTATATTATTCCGCTATATAGATGATTTAATATTATTCAATAAAGAAATAAACTTTAAGCCACATATTGACTTCTATCGTGACTATTTAAAACTTATAAAAACTAATGACAATGAATTAAGTGCAGAAATTTTAGATCTAGATATTAAAATCATAGATAATAAATTAGTAACAGATATCTTTGATAAAAGAAATGTATCTAATTTTCAAATTAATAAATTCCCTTTTTGGAATAGTAATCTTAGCATTTCTGTCTTCAAGAATTTAGTAAAAAATTATATAATTAGAAATAATAATTTAGTAACAGACATTGATATTAGGATTAAGAACATAAATTTTTTTTATTCATTTGCACTGGATTATGGAATGCCTATAGGTTTTCTAAGATTATATATAGATAAGAAATATTTAGGTCATTTAGAATAACATATTCATATTGGTTTATAAGGGAATATTTTTATTTCTATGATAGTGGGATAGTGTTTAAACATATTCTACTCGTAATGTGTAGTTTTATTCAATTTGGCTATTGAGTTATTAGTTTCAGATGTATTACACAGATGGCGCCAGGATGTGAATGTGAAATTTTCCTTCTTAATAGACATTTTTACCAATTTTCAAATATTATCTAGATAAATAACTGTAATACATTTTTAAAATGGTTTTGAGAATTTTAATATAGGTATCTTACTAATTCTTGATATCAAAAATTAATTATATTATTTGGTCAATTTTGGTGTTTCATGGTAAGAATTTTGGTTGTGGCAACATGTAATGTCAATGCGATTGTCAGGTTATATTGATGGAGATGAATTCTGGTAAGTATAAGAGGAAATACGGATTAGTTAATGTTTATTGATAAGTATGGGTATTTTAATGAATTATATATAAACTGTCTCTAGTGCAATATTATGTTATATTACATATTTTTATCCTGAAATATGGTCGTTTCTATACAGTTATGTTTTATTGTTAGGGTTAGTATAAGACTTTTGTTTCTAAATTCTTTCATTTTAGGGTAAATTACCCTGTTTGTTTTTTCAACAACACTAGTAACAGGGATGGTTTGTACAACAAAATTAATTTAACCTGTCTAAATCTTGTTCACAGCCAAGCTGCTATTTTAATTGTTGAAAACTCCATTTACTTGGTTTGCCTATTTCAATACTTTTACTAACAACAGAGTTTATTTACTTGTAGACATATAATTGCTTAAACTTAATTTTTGTTCATTGTATCTTTAGTATTTTCAAAAAAAATTTTTAGATTTTATTTAAAATTGATGTATTGTTCAAATAATGACTTTTTAGTATAGGATTTGATTCTTGATATGTTTTATTTACTTTATTTCTGTATGATTATATACAAGTTATATTTGGATATATATATATATATATATATATATATATATATAACATGTTATATATGAATATAAAAAACAAAGTAATATATATATATATATATATATGTACTGAATTTTAATAAAAGATTATCAGTGAAAATTAAATATTTTACTGGCATTTTTATTTATCCTTCTAAAAAAATGTTATTACTGCAAAACTTGTCCAAATTTGAACTTAAATTTAATGTAAAAGTTCATAGGAAACTTAATTACCTATATTTGCAAAAAAGTCATGGTTGTAACTTGTTTTATTAACAAGTAAAGTTAATATTTACAAAAAAACAATTTGATTTGTTTTCTAATTGTGAGGATTAGAAAAGACGAATGTACTTCATTTGCCTAAGTGTGAAGTGTACTCATCAAAAAAACTATTGCATTACATGCTAAATAATACACTATCATATTTACATCCAGAAGTTTTATCAGTTTAAAATTTTATAAATGTTAGAAAGGCAAATCTTTGTTTGAACACTTTATAAATTCTCTAAAAATAAAAAAAAGAAAATTACATTTTATTTGAGTTATTTATCCCCAGAAGACACTATTTATCTGCAAAAAATTAGGATTATTATAATTTTTAGGATCCTGAATGTCTGCTATTTTTTATATTTGGAATTTCAAATATTATTTCTTTTTGAAATTATCACTAAGTGTTCTTTCGATTCAATCCAATATATTAGGATTTATAAGCATAGTATTTGAGATTTTTCGGTATAATTGCAATGGACTAAAAGAGGCAACTGTAATTCATATACTTAAGAGTCAAGTGTACAATAGATTGTTGACCCTGTAGGTATATTATCAACTGGCAATGAATGGCTTTGAAATCACCTTTTCCAAGTATAATATGTTACTTCAAAATATACTATGCGTCGTTGCATACTATTGCATGTGCCACATGTTTTGAAAATCATGGAGAAGTAAGATGCGAACATTCAAGTGGTGCTGACATCGTGTTAAAAGAGCTTAAATGGTCAGATGATTTCAAACTGATCTCTTAAATGTCTTTAGAATCTTTCTTAACCCCCTCAAATGCAATTCGATACCGTGCATGCATCTAATTAGCGAAATTTTAAACTTGTAAACTAAAACAAAGTCATTCAGAGACGTTATAATTCGATACAATAGTTACGTGGAATCCATTAGCATTTCATTTGTACATTAGGTTCTCAAGTGAATTAAAATGACAACACATTTACAAAATAGAAAGTGTCATTTAATAAGATAATTTCAAAACAATCCAATTAAGGGGTTAATCTTGATATTTTAGCAAGAATTAATTTAGTGATCTGAATGAGGAATTATAATGTATACATTGTGGTTATGATTTCGAATAATATTGAGACATTTCATATTCAACTATTTGAGATAAAAATTTAAATAATAATAAATAAACTAAAACGAAAATGACTTTCTGACTCTCTAAGAAGAATATTAACCTTATATGATAATTTTTTTCTAAAATTTCAGCAGTTTCTATTCTTAAACTGTCAGCTGCCATGTTAGAAAATGGTGCTTTTGTAATTAAAGAATTTACTATGAATGAACGTTCATCAAATAAAAATAGTGCAATTATTTCTAGAGTTCACGCCTGCTTGAAGGATTGAGAATTTGGCTACAAAATAATTCAATTAGTGTTGATTCAACAGATTTTCCTTAGAATCATTCGGATTTGTATTTATTTTTCAGGGATATTTTATACATTAAAGAGGTAAATAAACAAGCATTTAGATGGGAACGGACGACTTAATAAAGCTCTACCACTATTTTAATTCAAACATTTTCTATATAAATGTTTCTACACATCAATAGGCAAGTTTTCTTTCGTCGATGTAGATTTCTTTAATTCATAGCTCGGACTTTAATGTCCGAGCTGGTAAACGATAGTTAGAGTTGGAAAATTTTGTGATTTGAAGGTACGAGGGAAAAGCGAAGTTTTCCCATTTCCTTTTGCTTTTGTGGTTTAATTCCAATGTGTTAACTCAATGAAAGTAGTTTTTGACATCTTCTTGGGAACGGGTAGATAATAGGAAGCTTTGGAATGTGCAGGAACATACAACCAATCATTGTGCTACTTAGGCACTATCATAGGATTTTTTGAGTTTCCAATCTGCTTTTCGCATTGTTAACCAGGATTGCTCTTTTTCAGAAAACGGGACATTTCTGCGACCCGAAACTATGATGAAGGACAAATTAATAGGTCACTTATAAACGGAACGTATAGTTGCATTATATATGCCGCAATTCAAATGCTGCTTTTATTAAGCGATTCCAGCGCCACTCCAATGGAAGTTAAGAAGCCCAAAGCCAATAAGCTTATGATTTATAGTAGAAGAAAACATAGTTAAACCTAAAATCTATGACTGTTCGAGACAATATAATGTGTTAATTCAGAAAACCCTATTGAATGTTTAAAGATCGAGCATATTATTCAAGATTCACCAGGTTAGAAACAACAAACTATAAAACATGTTATAAACATTTTAATAACTAAACTTTAAATAAACTAAAATGTGAAAAACGATGTTTTGCTTCATTTTTCAAACGTACCGAATAAGTTGAAATTTTTCAATAAAAATTTTTATTATTAATTATGACTTCAGAAAATTGCTAATTGTTTTATTTATTGGAATTAATTTGAAATAACCTCTGCCTTTGTAAGCGGCGAAATTAAGTGAAACTAAACTTAATACGACCACACGAGTATTATAGTCAAGTTGAACTAAGTGTATCAGTACATACAATCGAATTTTCAAACCCTTTCTCTTTATAATTTGAACTTTTTCATGCGAGCTGTAGTATATAGCTCGTAAAATAAAGAACTTTTGAAATGAGGCTTAGTGTTTCCTCTATTTACAATATTTTTCTTATATACGTCAGAATATATTTCTTTTTTTCTGAGAGAAACAATTTAATTTACGGAGAGTATTTTATTTATATAAAATATATACATCAATACATATAGATACAATAATACATATAATGTCTTATATATATAATATCTTATAGGCATAAAAGATATACATTCAAATGAAATATATCGCGCCTGAAAATATTTGTTGTTATGGTCCTGTTCCAAATGAGGTAAATAAAAACAACTCGTACACAGGGAGTACAGGGTACAAAGAGGTACACAGGGCGTTACCAACAGATAGTCAGGACCGTATGTCAGTCAGAGAACTGCCGAGTGACTCTACAACTTAGGGGTCCATAACGAATAGAGAAATTTTTTCTTCTGGTATTTTCGGAGTAATCTAATTTTGTACTTTCGCTTGAATAACAAGGTCGTGTACTCGAAAATAATCAAATTAAAATCAAGTATTGTTAAAATTTCAGAACGATTTTCTTAGTTTTCTTCTTTTCCTTCATGTTTTCGAATTCGTTTCCAGATCAGTGTAGTCCATTTTTTTACAGTTGGCTGACTAACTCATTTGTCAATAGCTCTGACACACTCTGACCTGAATATTTAGAATACTTTAAAAGGATTTTGTAATTCTTTCAATTACTTGTCAAATTAACTTTTTTGTACGAGAGATACGAAAAACAAGTTTTTGGAAAATAGCCTGCAATTAAATGTTTTGCTATTTCAGTTTGTCGTAGTATTCAAAAATTACTTATGTAGGTATTAAATTGAAATTAATAGGAAACATATGAGTTAGGGGGGACTCCGGAACTTTCATAGCCCAAGGGCCCTATTACATCTTAACACTTTGTGTGCGGTATAAAAATTACATGCAAAATCTAAATCTTGATCATCTCAAGATCTTTCGTCCATTGTCGGAATGGACGAAATCGGGACGTATGGTAACCCTATATCTAATATATAAAAGGCAAATTCCATGACTCACTCACTGACTCACTCATCACGAAATCTCCCAAACCACTTGACTAGAAACTTGAAATTTGGCAGGTGGTTGCTTCTTGGGGAGTAGCGGTTCACTAAGAAAGGATTTTTTGAAATTTTAATTAGAATGTAAATTATTTAAAAATTACCTTAAATTTTGACGTTTTTCCGGAATTACTGCGGATCCTACACATTGCAAAAACACCCTTTTTGCATCATCTTAAAGATAAAAAAATTTAGTTAGTCAATGACACCAATCTTATTTCCATGTTCAATTTTAATTAATGCTTCAAAATGTTTTAAAACATGAATTGTAACAATGTTTTTATTGTTGCAAATAAAATTCAAACCATCTCATTATTTCAGCAAATCTTTTATTCACGCGATTTTGCAATTGTTACAGTTGTGATAGTATAAATTATTTTCTTGGGTAATTAACTCCAAAGCAGAATTTTCACTTTATTATTCATTGCAATTCTGATATATTTTATCGCACCTGCTTGAAAGTAATATTTTCTTTAACACTTGGCAACAGATATTTCATTTCAGGATGTTTTGTTTTGTTTTTGTATTCAAGCATTTAATCTCATGCTTTCCTGTTATTTTAAAATTATGACGCTTGAAAACGCTTTTAATTTTTTTATATTGTATGATAGGTAAGTATTTATTAAAATTTTGGTTAGGCTTAAGAGTACAGAAAACTTGAATTTTCTCAAGTGATAACTCATTAAATTTGATATTAGAAAATAGAAATTACAGCCTGAGACAAGGAATTACAAAAAGGCAACAGTTTTAGGGAAAACTAACTAATTTTTAAATTTTTTTGTCTAACGCCTATACTCCCGGGTCTTTTAGATGTCTATGAATTTTCTGCCTCCTCACATTTTGTACCCAATGGTTCACACGGGCGTTCAGCATTTCAGTTTCGTGACCATAATCACCGTTAATCATTCTAGCAATGAGTGATAGATGGATTGAGAGAAAGTTATTTGAAACTCAGTTTGTAACTTTCGTTAGCTGCGATGCATCATACAGAATTGTATCGCTGGCATTTTAAAATTAACGTCTTCAAATGTTTTACTATCTGGACAAATACAATAAAATATTCAGTTTGTTTTGTTCATCTTTCATGAGATATCGCGGCTGAAGCTGCGACGAGCAATGCTATAATTAATATAAAATACAAAAATATAAACTAATTTAAACGGGCGTAACAGCAGGTCCCCGAAGACGGCTAGTATACCATAAAGGAGAAAGTGAACGTATTCCGCAGAAATTTTTTAAAATGTCTGACTTTATATTGTGGTAATAAATCAAACCCTTCAATTAAAACTGATTTTCTGTAATTTGAGAAAAAGTAGATTTACATTTCCCGCCTCCAAAGTGTTAATCCAGGCTGCTGATGGTTATAACATTAAGGGGCGATAGAACTCGCCAAAACAAACAACTTTCACCACCCAATGAAGGATCGCAAAGCAAGCTGCGTCCCGCCAGAGGGCGCCTTCACAAGATTATTCAAGACCACTTAATTGGCCCATATCTTTTACCTGACCGCGAAGATGGACAGAAATACCTCATAAATGTTGAGATGATATTTTAATACAGTTATGAGCGCATTTTATATTCAGTGCCGCAGCGATCGAGGAGGGGGGGGGGGTAAGGGTGTACAAATGCCCCGGGTACCAATCTTTGGGACGCATTTGAATCAAAATATTAAGTAAGTGCGTTAAATTAGTTTTTGAAACAAAATATGATGAGAGGTTTTAAAAACATTATTATTTTACTGAAGCCATTTTTTAATTGCCCACGCCGACACTGCTTACTCAAAGGTTGTAATTGATGCCACGTGTCAGCGGGAAGAAAAGCAAAATAAGTAATACAATATTAAAATATCAATATAAATGCAATAAAATGCAAACAACAGACATAATAAATAATTAAAAACATACATGATAAATAAATACAAAAACACAAAATAAATAAATAAACTTACATAAGAACAAGCAAAAAATGAAAAATAAATAAGATTTTAAAAATAAACAGAAGAAAAGAAACAAAATAAAATTAAAAGAAGTATATTCTCATGCAACAGTG
>BGPR01019346.1:0-29448 GCA_013235015.1 Araneus ventricosus
CAATCTCATGAAGAATTTCTTTTTTTGAAGCCAGAAATCTTTAACTCTTTAATCCCGAGGTGACTTTTTTCTTCTAGCCCCTTTAAAACCGGGTCTGTTTGGAAGGATAGGGTATGAATTGGACTCTCTCAACCTGGGTGGTCATTTACCTCACCACCCACCCCCTTTTATAACCTCCCCTTAAGGCGCACGGAAATGGGCTGTGGTTGGCAAGGATAATTGGACCTTCTATCGCGCTTATATCCGAAGCAATCTCAGAGCCTCGCCTCCTCTGAAAAGAAGCGAACCGCCTCAGATTGACCTTCCTCGCTGTTAAGGGAAAATTTTTAGACCGCTCGAGACCGCCTCCCTCCGTGTGAGAGGGTGAAAGTGCATGTTCAAAATATATTTCTTGGGGATTTCTTCATGTTAAATTTATTTATGACATCAAAATTGATGTTGCCATTGAAAATTTTGAAGTTAGTGCAATTTTAAGTATATAGATGATCCCTTATGAAATTTTCAACCATAGAGTCTTTTAGTATACGTTATTTCCTGACAATGTATTACATTTTTTTTAAATGCCCAATGAACGATTGCAGAATAATTCTGGGTGCCTCATTTTTTTCCGCGACTGTACGTACCAATTCGATAGACATACGGTTTCTGATTTTGCTCGACTCATAAGAAGAAAATATAGCACACGCCATCCGGGGATAGCGCAGTTGAAGAAAACTTTTTTCAGTATATTAAAATGAAAGTCAGATTAGTTCTAGTGGATACGGTAAGAAAGACTGAAGGCTTATTGGACAAATATACGGCTCATATAGCATCTGCACAGCCCATTAGATAAATGTACAGATGTGTAAAAATTGCTTTAATATTTCAATAATAATGAAAAAAAATATATTTTTCTTTATTTCTTCTTTATTTCTAAGGTTATTGGATCTCTTTAGGTAGCTGCTCCACCGAGGCTACTGCTATGAATGTTCCCTTTTGCTGAAAGTAATTACTACCTTTAGAATGAGGTGCAAAACTTGCATTTAATGTGTGAATAATAATAAAAAAAAATGCTTATTTAGCCAAAGTCATTTTAAGCAGAAATGTTCGGCTATTTAAACTCCTCCAGTCGAATTGTTATAATTGAGTCATGTTTTTAAAAATATTTGCAATTTCTCGAATGAATTGCATCCTCCAGAGAAATAAACGAACAGCCTTGGAATTCAATTCTCAGATCACTCATCAAAGATATTTTAACAAGAACATTACTTTATTATGCCAATTATCATTATAAGTGCCACAATATACAGATTCTTGTCTTCTGATACCGGAGAGAATGCAGGCGAATGCGACTTGTCTTTTCTTTCTGGAATAGTAATTATAAATAGCGCATCAAATATAGCATTCATATAAACGTATTTATAAGAGGCAACGTAACGGAAAAGGTATAATCACATTTCAAGGTAATTATCATCTTTATAGTTATTAAAAAAGATAAATTCTGTAATGGAGACTGATAATACAGGAAAATTAAGTTACTAATTCCACAACAAAAAGCTTTTAAGAAATTTTAAGTGTTTCTCGCATTGACGGTGAAACGAAACTATAGATTCGTAGTTTTAATATATTTCAGTTTGCAAAAATCGAGAAACGTTAAATATTTCGTGGAAATTCTTTACAAACGAAATTCCGAATATCTTCTTGATGCGTACTAGTTCGAACTACAACTGAAGTGCTTGCTATGATGTTCGGAAGTTGACCTAGTTTTTCTTTAATGGGAAGAAAGGATTACTCCAAAAGACGTGCCAAATTGTGCGTCTAAAATCCATTATAATATTTCGTATCCAACACTTTTAAAATTTCGATTGGTCTTTTCTTTCCTGCTTTACTATTTGAAGTCGTTTCATGAACTTTTTTGTCACTTCTTTTGTTTGGTTTTTCAGGACCTTTGCTTTTTGCATGCAGTGTGATTCAGTTTGAATGTAATGCTTTGTAATTTGATGTGATATTTTTGTTCTATCAACCCGTGTGGGTCAGTGCCTTACATTCTCTAGCTAGGATTTGACGGCGTCGCAAATAAATAAACATATACTACTTTGTAAGATCGTGAGTGTAGAAAAATGAATTATCTAAAAACCCTTTCCAAACGTAAACGAAACCTGCTTGAATACACACAGGATTAAGTATATTTTACTATATCCCTCTGACAGATTGATGTCTAATTCTAAGACAAAATACACAAGTATTAAATGTGCTATGCCGAGATATAAACCGCATGTACTCTGTAATTTGGTGTAGCCATCTGACCTAAGTCATCTGAGATGTATCAAAATTAGAATTTATTTATACTCCGACGGGCTCAATATCCCCGCCGGCGAGTTCAGGGGCAATGCGCCCGACAGGCGCAAGTAATACAATCATGTATAATTAAGAGTATTAATACACATTTATTTTAATTGTATTATCCTACAACTGATCACTAACCTTTTTAGGAGTGTTTAAAGGGGGAAACAAAATTCTTCTATGGGGGAGGAGGAGAGAGTCTTCTTGTTTATTGATGGGACGGAACCTATTCAGTTACACAGGAAAGCTGAATAGGTTCTGCCTATTCTAATTAGGAACTGACTCCATACTTTTTCGGCTTACCCCCTGTTCTGTGAAAAGGTTACTTTTGATTGCCGAATGAAATCTCTTGAAAACTTATATATACTGCATGCAGCATTTTGGGAAATATGACCACTGGCGAGCTCCGACTCACATTGTAAATAATGTATATTTTGACTGCAGTATCAACGCCACTCTTGGTGGAATCGTAAATCATGACTATATCTGGCTTCTTTTGCTCTCCTTATTACAGAGCGATGGCTTTGTTATCATGAAGTGCGGATACATTGCAAAAAAGTCGTCCTGAAGCGAAGACGCGAGAACCAATTTGTAAGGAATTGGACTTTATAGTTGCTGTTGCCTGCGGTAGATGATGCGGCACAAGACTGTTCCGTAAAAAGTTCAGTTGGCGGTCGGTTAGTAGCTTGGCTGGTTGTGTTTTTTTCCTCGGAGAGAAATGGCTGTGTGCGAGAGAATGAAGTGTCTGATATGATTTTAGTGTGGTCATGACTCGGAATAATAAGAATTGTAATGTATAATTTTCTTATCTTTTATGTTAAATGTATTTGTGTGTTTGTCTATTTATGTCGTGCTAGTCCTGTGTGTCATTAATAAACTAAATTAAAGAAGAAATATTGCCTAATTTCTCGGCTGCATTTTTATATGACACTACAAAGTACTTCTTCACTTTCGGAACATTGAACACCAAAGTCCGCTCATCATTTAAGCCAAACATGCTGGAGTATTGCTTTTTTCCGTTGATTGAAAGAAATTGTATTGACAGCTTTTTTTTATGACAATAGATTTTACGTGATACATTCAATGACTGAGCATAATAAACACCAATTGCATAAAAATGAGATATTACTAACCTTCATACGTGTGACAAATTCGAGCGCAATCGCTTGTGAAAGCAATATGGTAATAACTGCAATTAACAAAACGGGTTGGTTAACTGATTAGGAGGGATTCCAAACATGGAGTAAAGAAAGGAAGGACATATTTCTACTCTTCCTAAAAGTGGAGGGAGGAACGGAAAAATCCGAGTTGTGCTTGTCAGGCAAGTTGCGCCCAACAGAGGATTTAAAACTGCAAAGTCATCTGCTACATTTTTTCGATGAAAATGAAGATGATTTTATTTTCATCCTGAAATTATTGGAATTAAAAATGTTTAAGAGACTCAAATTAATTGTTTATCAAAAACATATTATTCTCATAATGACTTTTCATTATTCCTATTTATAGTTTGTCATGGCTAACCGTATCCAAAAGTAATTGCCTAGAATAACTGAACTACTCAATCGAATGTAATATGCTATTCCTCCGTGGATTGGAATTCACTGCAAAATATTTTGGGTATAGACAGCTTAGCCTGGTAAGCGCTGCTAGTCAGAAATAAGAAATGAAATGAAAATCTAGAAGCTCCTATTTATGGGAAACATTTATCATGATAAGCTGAAAAGCTTCGATGTTCCATAAATTTCATAGGGTTCTCTGTTCGAACTGTACGCCGCTCCATCGACTGCCGTGATTATGAGACTTGCGACGACGCCTCCAGCGAGTTATAGCCATAAATGACATCAGAGAACTATAATTCACTGTTCAGATTACTCAAGCTTCCCTATCGTGGATGCCTTTTAAAGAAAAATTTGACAGCTATTGGAAGTTACAAATGCTAAAAGAACCACCCTGTCACCATCTTAAAAAGACTTTCCTTTGGAGTTCTGAGTGGTGAGGCACAAAATAGTTTGGAACTGTGTTCTGAATTGGATGCAATAAGAATTATTTAAAGTTTTGCTCACGATTTTCAGGGAACATAAACTCTATTAAACAAAATTTAATAAATAAATTAAAGGATCGCCCAACTTTTGTAACAAATTTTTAACTAAGAGATTTATTTAATTTTATATAATTCGATGCGCACACAGCCTCAAAGTGAAAGGGACAAGGCAAAAACATTTATGTAAAACAGCAAGAATGACTTCAAAATTCGAAAGTTTCGAATTCGTGAAAGTCGTTGAGATATTGAGAATCTCCAATAATGCATTTTTTGTTTCGACAACATTGAGTTTGTCGGGATAATTTTTACCGAAGCATTTCTAACGATAAATAAAGAATCAAAAGCTTAACCCATTTAAGACCGCTCCGTGTTTTCTTTATCGGAAATGCACCAGACAGTTTTTTAACACTTCTTTCAGTATTAAGAACAAATTTAACTTGTTTCCATAAAATTAATTTTTTTTCAGACGAATGACTAAATGTTGCGTTTTTGCAACATGAATCCAAAACGATATTTCTACTAATGTGGAAGCAAAAAAAAATATTACGAACAAATAAAGTGTAGAGAATCAAATAAAAATATTAGTTCGGACATACAAAACGTAGAACATACCTTTAAAAACTTCAGAAATTTTAGGAAGCGGTAAAGTTTTTTCCCTGACATGCGAAACTTGGCGACAAATTTGGTGGCCTTGTCTAAGAACTTATCCATTTTGGCGAAGAAAGGAATCTTCTAGAAAAATCATAAACTGTGGTCCTATTTTTACAGGGAGCCAAAAATATCAAGGACTTTTAACAGATTACATCACTTCCCATGAAACACTTCCTTCTGAGAAGGTATAAGAGAAAGCTCCCAAACCAAGAGAGTCAGTTGAAGCTGGTGAACTGAGACAATCGAGCGCTATTGAAAGTGCTGTGACAGATTTTTATTAGTAATATTCTGCTTGTTTCAGTTACTAGCTTATAAAAGTGCTACTTAATTCTGTTATCTGTGCTACTTTTTTCTTTACTGGAATATTCGTCAAATAAAGAGTCATTCATCTTTTTATCCTGCTTGTTGGACTGCATTCACGAGCACCCATCACACGAGTTTTGAAACACATGTTTTCCTGTCTTAGAAACTCATTGCAAATACTGAATTCCAATATAGGACTGACACCAACGTCTTTCACGATTTTTTTAACACATGTTTTCTGTCTTAGAAACTGATTGCAAATATTAAATTCCAATATAGGACTGACACAAACGTCTTTCACAATTTTTGTAACACATATTGTTACCAAGCTATAAAGTTGTTTCCCAGAGATGCTAATCTTGGCGACAAACGTGGAAAATTGGCGATAAATTTGGCGACTTTGGCAACAAAGGGAATTTATAGAAGGACCTCGAACTTTCCACCTATTTCTACTGGTTTCATGAACTTTCTAGAGATTACGTCACTTCCTACGTAATGAAGTCACTTCCTGTTGAAAAATATAAAGGCAAGCTCTCAAGACAAGAAGAGTTAGTTGGAATTTGACCTGCAAGCAAGCTGATGAGTTAGTAAGAAACCTTTGAGCGTTGTGTGGAGATTTATTGGTAGTCTCTGTTGTGAATTTTTACTAGAGGTGTTTTAATACTTGTGCTACGTTTCGTTGCTTGGGAATATTTGTAAAATAAAGAACTTTATTTTTTAAATCCCGCTTATTGGATTGCATTCACGTACACCCACAAAGCAATTTTGTTACAATATTTTCTGTCTTAGAAACTGATTGCAAATATTGAATTCCAATATAGGACTGACACAAACGTCTTTCTATCTGACGCAAGTCGGAAGAAAGAAAAATTATTTCTGAAGGATAGCTACTCATCGGCTTAATCAGTAAAGAACTTTTGTCCTGCAATTAGAACTGATGACTCTTAACATTTAATTGCCATTAAGCCTCCTCCTCAAAATCCCTCCTTTCACCTTTCCTAATTTTGCAGTTAATGTCCTGTTTTCTACATATGTTCACCTTAATAAATTTTAAATAATTAAATACTATAAACGAGTACCCTTAACTAATGAAATTTTCTACCACTTACAATTTCTGTGGAACTGATTTTTAAAAAGAGACCGAAGTGCTGAAATCGACCAACATTTTTTTCCTTTGAAAAGAAGGACACAAATTAACTTAAAATTTAAAAAATTATAAACTAACGAAAGATATTATTCATTGTAGTAATAATATAAAATATACTAAAATATGATAAATGCATAGCAAGAATATTTGTAACATAATTTATTGTACCCTTTCGAAGGAGGACTGTCCTACGATTGGTCACCTTATGATTGATACTTTTGCCATACATATCTCTAAAAACAATACTGAAAAGGCGTGCCAATATTCGCATATTTCGTACATAAAATGTGTAAATATTTGCACTATGTTCTCTCTCTCTCTCTCTCACTCTCTTGCTGTCCTAAAACCATCTCCTCCACCGAAACTGGCAATTTCGACGAACAGTGAAATTTCAATGAATTTCATTAAGGGAAGAGAGCGCAGAACTATATTTACTTTTAAATTAATATTCAATGCTTTCAATACGTCACAGGAAAGTACGCTTATTAACGCAAGTATGAATACTATTTTCAATCGTTTATCTCAATTTAAAAATGTGGAAGAAAAATATATATCATATTTGCATGACCTAATTTTTGTAGTTTCGTTTGTTTTTGGATATTCGTTATCGTTAACGAGTGAAATTTATGAAGTGAGAGAGCTGTAAAATTAGTTGAAATAACGGTAAAGTTAAACGTGTACTGTTGTTGAATATCTGTTTCTGTTGTGGCGGCCATGAGAAGGTGTTTTCTTCAGCAAGAGTTCAAGTAAAGTGATGTTCTTTTAACTTATCGTTACTGACGAATATTCATCGGAATGAAATATTCATCGCTAGGGACGAACATTCATCGCCTAGGATGAAATTCCTCGTCCATTCAGGAATCTTTGCTGCGCACTAAAATTTGACTTATATAGAAAGTTTATGAAGTTAAATATATTAAGAATATGTTTTACTATTTTCCCATTTATTCATCACCGACATTGATACATTTTTCGCATCGACAAATCAATTTCAAGAAACCATCGTGGTGAAAAACGGTGCCCAACGAACAAAGGAAGTTCCTCACAGCCTGCTGTAACTCTTCAGTGCTCTGGAAGTGACACCCGTTTAAGCTGACTTCAATGCTGGAAAAAAGGTGAAGATGGGTGCCGATGAACTTCACGCTGATCACAGCACTGAAAGAATGGCAATAAAACTAGAGGGGTTTTGTTCTTGGGCGATAATACAAGACATGACGTAGTAAGGTTTACTAAGAGACAAATTCGTCGCTTGGGATGGGAGAGATTGGATCACATGGCCTATATCCCCATCTTGCCCCATCAGACTTTTACCTTTTTCCTGCATTGAAATCAGCAGTATCGGGATGTCACTTCCAAAGCTATTAAAAGGTGCAGGAGTCTGTGAAAAATTTCCGCCGTTTGCTTGACACTGATATTTACCAGGAATTTTTCTTGAAATTGATTTCTCGGCGCGAAAAATGTATCAATGTTAGTTACGTGTAAATGGAGATATAGCCAAAAGTTCGTATTTTGATCATAGTGATAGTATTATATTGATCCACCAACACCACCTGTTCTTGTTTCCATAGAACGGAACACTTGTAGGCAAAGAATCGGATCTTGAGCCCTCTGAATAGGCGAACTTTAACGGCTTAAGGACCGACTGATTTTGTAATCTACGGTATTTAGAACGAGTTAACTCGGGTTATGTACTTCTGTTAAATATAAAAAACAATATATTTCGGTTTTTAAATTATATCAGTCCATTCATATAATTAACTTTACATTTAAAATACACATGGCTTTCCCTCCGAAATACCTTTCTAAAAAAAACTAGAAGCAGAAATCCAAATATCAGGAAAAATACTTCAATATCTTCCTTAAATTATTTCATTTGCAATTCTGAGTGGTAGGATGGGAGAAAGATTTTGGAAACACTTTGTCGTTTAATGTAATAAAACGTTTTTAAAGATTTGCGTAGCATTTTTAAGGAATTTAGTGAATGTAATTGCTTGAATTTGCAAGACACTAAATGCGATACATTTGTTTAACATCTAACAAATTTCCAAAATCCAATAAGAGAAAGAATTTTCTGAATACCGCAGAATTGGGGCATAAAACTATCTGTATGATGATACTATGGCAGAAGATTAGTTCCCACGAGTGTGGAATGAAACCTTTGTGTCTCTGCAATATAGTGTTTGACTCAGACCACAGACTGAGGGAAAATGTTTGCTGATACGATATCTCATCTCGTGATTCGATAAATGTTAAACATTGAATCCGGCGTTTAACATGAAAATAATTAATAAAAATAAACGTTTATTTTTAAAAGTTTTTAGTAGTAAATTTCTACAACTATTTTAGATTATCCTAATGCATCTGCTGTTCTGACAATTGTGTACAACCTGGCACTCAAAATGCTCACCTCTACTCCGAGCAGCAGGATTTGAATGCTGAGCAATAAAAAAATTTACACCACGCTACAACACATGACTTAATTCCAACTGTGTTGAAAAATGGCTTAGTGAAAGACAGAATTCTATAGTAAACCTATTTGTATAGTTTTAACTCCAGATAATTCCTTGAAACTATCAACAATTTAAATGTCATGTTTCAACAAACATTTACACATTTCTTATTTTGTATTTTGTAAAGCATTTTTTTTCTGTTACTGGATTTTGCATTATTTTTACTCTGACAAAACGAAAATTGTTACAAATAAAATGATTAACAAAACGAAAATTATAGTAATTTGATTCATCGATTCTGTTTCCTTGCTTTTTTATTCCTTAATCACTCTAACAATCTACATGATATTTTCTTCAACAACTTTCCTCACATTCGATTGGCTCGTTCAATAATGACGCAGACAAAAGAGGCGGGGTTATTTTAAGCTCCGCCCAGCGTTACAGACATATCTGGACTTTTCTATTATATATTATTTGAGATTTCGCTTTGATTATATTTGCAGCCAAACTTTTCGACACCAGTGCATTTCAAGCCCTGTCATTATATCAAGTGGCATTTTGTTTCGAACATTTCCATATGCAATAATTACCCATTTTAAGACTGAAGCGCATACTAATGATGTTTAAAAAAATCGCAATAAAAGGCTTGATTCCTCGTACATTGCCAGGCTTACATTACACCACACTTACATGTGGGATGACCGAAATGTAAGAGCTACTGCGGATAGTCTCACTTTTTTAAATGTGCAGGCCATTCCTCTCGAAAGACCCTTTCAAGAAATCTTTATGAATGCATCTTTAATTTCGCTTAAGGATGTCCTGAACTTCTTTTAAAGCATTTTTATTTTAGTTTAGAGTGGTAACTCACCAGATTAATTTTGTTTTGATTTAAAGCAGTGAAAGTTGCACAACCTATAACTCAACCTTTTAAGAAACTTTTACAAAATTCGAAACAAATGCGGATAGTTTTTTCTGTTCCTTTTTTAACGCAACCTACTACATGTTTATTTGGTGCTTGACTGAACAACCGTGTTTTTTCCCTCACCCACCGTGTTTATTTTTACTGAATAACCTTGTTTTTTGATTAAACAAGCGTTCTTTTATATGACAATAATTTTACCGCTTTCTTGGAAAATCTTTATCTCAGAAACATTAAAATATATTAACTTTTTTCCTCTTCTCCCTAATATCAAATGTCTTTTTAAATTTCATCTTTGTAAATACTTTGGAGTGCATAAAGTTCAGAGAGGATATACAATCGTTCGCAAACTTTTTTATGTATTGTAATAACAAAATTATTCTTCTGTCTATTCATAGTGTCCTATGTCCATTCAACCGGTTCAATCGCTATAATGGCGTCAGGTACGGGGACATGGAGCGGCGTTCTGTCTATTCGTAGTTCACATTACAGATACTTATAACAGGATTCTCTGAAAACATATATTGTGGATTTAACATTTACATAACTTTTTGAGATCGTTGTTTCATCCTTAATTTCTAAAAACTCTATTACACGTATGTGACAGACTTAAAATCTATTCCAAAACATCTTGATCTGTGATGGGCGTTTTCCCAAGTGACCCTAATAGTGGAAGAATAAATCATATCTGAGCGAACACTGACGTTGTTTCAAGGGGAAAATAAAACACATCCGTTCAAATTCTCGACGGCATAAAAGAGATTTAGCAGTAAGCGATATAAGGAAATGATGCAACTAAACTAAATTTTAGATATATCAAGTGTCCAGCCAAACCAAAAACAGAGAGAGGAGTTTTGAATAACTAAAACAAAAGTACGATGTGATAACATTAGGGAAAAGAAAGAATAAATATTTTACCTACCAAAAGGACGGATGTTGACGTGGAAATGTTTGCGGAGGGTCACGGTACAGACTGGCGCTGAAGGGGAATGAACAAGGTATCGAGTTACAAGTTTCGCCCTTTACGTTGTCTGTTGCCAGGGAAGTGTAGTACGTTGGGAGCGATGAAGATTAAGTGGAAGAGCGATAACGATAGAAAGCTTAGAGAAATAGTGAAAAAAATCATTAAAATATGAATAACCAGTGAAAAATGTCTATAAGATGCGTTTTCGATTTAAAATATCAAAAGATGCGTTTTCGAGGTAAAATATCTGTATATTTTATTTCGATTTTTATAATTATTAGATAACATCTCAGACAATGAAAAGAGTAGAAAATACCTTATGATTCAAAAAAAATATTTTTGTCTCTTTTTCTGCTTCTTTTCTTACTGTATTCTTCCTAATTTGTTTCCCATCGACTTTTTAAACACATCAATTCGATTGAGTATCTTTTCCCTAATCAACTAGACTGAATGCATAAAACGACATCATTCGAAGTTGTGTTGCAATGTAGGCCTCCCTTTTGGGAATTGCTATCAGATTTCTGAACATAAATAATTTTCTTGCTATACACCCCACATGAAGAAAACACTTATCAAAAATTTGTTACAGTTCAATTGCGACAATATGTCTGTGATGCAAATACAGTTTCCGACCAGGTATTTCTTTTCAATGTAAATTTACAAGGGTAGGTTACGACTGGCACATTTCTAGTGTACCAAGGTTGTTCATCCATAAATTAAATATAATCACTACACTACATTATATTCTAAAACTTAAACATGTAATAATTTAAATATTTTTATATATCAATTGATATTTTATATATTATAGTGGTATAATATTGCACTATTTATTTTCATGCACATCAAAATTTACCGATTCTAAAATGTAGATCACTACTTTGAAAATAACATTTAAAGTACGAAATAATTTAAAGTGCTGCTACCGACATTTTAATGTAAGCAGAAAACTTATCTTTTTAAATGTGGAGACGACATCTTTTCTATTTAGAACACAAAATGTGGAATATCTTCCGATATATTCATGGCCTATTAATCAAAATTTATTTCTTGCGGTAATTCTTCATGAGAAATTTTTTATGACATCAGAAAAGGGTGTTGCTATTGAAAATTTTGAAGTTAGGGCAATTTTATATATTTAGAAGACTTCTTATGAAATTTTTAATCATAGAATCTTTATTATATTTTAATTCCTGAAGATCGGTAGGAGAAACTAGGGGTACATGACCCTAGTTTTACTTTTTCTTAAATTTCTCCGATATTTGAATTTTTATCATCATAAAAAGATTTGTTTTTAAGAAGGTTAAATGTACTTATGCTGAACTGATATCTCATTTAATCATAAAATAAATTTATTTCATGAAATCGCCTTGGGTCAAGTATCTCTAAACTTAGTGATACTTGACCATAAGCTAGGGATACTTGACTCTATGTGTAGGGATACTTGACCCTACATGTAAATAGTATTTAAATTCTTTTGATAATTTGTATGTACGCGAAATTCAGATATTTGGTTAATACTACTGAATTACAAAAGGTGTTTATTATCGAAAATTATTAATGAAACTAATAAAAAATAATATGGAATATATAATACGGAGTTATTAATAAAATATAATTAATAAATTATGTTAGTATAGTCATTAAATTAAATCTAGTTATTAAATTAAATTAGTTCAAAATTTAATAAAGAATTAAAATATTCATTTAATTAAATGAGAAAAATTACAAATGCAACTGGGAACCTAGCAGCTTTGTTAGCGCGTTAAAGAAATACCGGTTTTGGAAAATTTGGGAAAAAAGAAAAGCATCTCAAAATGAAAAATGGATCTGAAAAATGTTGTAAAAAGCTAAAAATAGAGAAGCGTAATAGGCTTACTCAGTTCTAGTCTTTAAAGAAAATTAAAAGCAAAAGAATAAAAATATTTTTAAGAGAAAATTCAAATCAAGGAAGAAAGACAATTTCAATAGAAATTGCAAAACATTATATAAAATGAAGAAATAACAAATAGTTCTAGCAAAAAATTTTCTTCAAATAATAAATAAATAAATAAAACTTTCTTTCAGGCGAAGAAAATATAGATTGATTAAATTTCAATTCTATTTAAGATTCGTACTAAAATAATTATTTGCAATTGTCATATTAAAAAGAAATTGGATTCATTAAATAATGAATACAATTTTTGCGTAAATATTCTCTATATTTGAGTTGCCATTTTGCCAATAAACTTCACGCTCCGGAAGACTGATGCCAACCACAAAATGTGCTTTGTGCTACGACATCGGATCTACAATGGGTTTTGATAGGGTCAAATATGCCTAAATTTTAGGGTCAAGTATTCCTAACTTGACTTTTTCTAAATAATCTAAAAATTAAATCACATAGAATTAAGATTCTGCAGAAGATAGTACATGAAATTAAATCTAGAAGTATGCTTAAAACTCAGAAATATTTTAATTTATCATATATTCAATAGTAAACTTCCTATCAACGGAGGAATGAAAAAGTGAAAATTTACTTTTCTACCCACAAAATATATTTACCTACACACCATTACGATTGTTTTCAACTTGGAATGAAACCCCCCTCCAATATACCATATGATCAAAGGTTAAATAAAAATGGCACACAAATATTAACAAATATCTCGCGAGCTGAGATAATCACGTAGGGTCATGTATCCCTAGTTTCCAATAATTTTTTTTGAAATGCCCAATGCAGAATAATGATGGGGCTACTTTTTTTCCGCGACTGTACCTATATTCTATTTAGTATGTTATTTATTTTTTATGTTATTCTTACATGTGTTCCATATTATTTAGCAATTGTTTGCTAAATTTCATGGTAATTAACAGAATATTATTCGATATTTCGCATTTATTATATTTGCAACCAAACTTCTCGACTCCAGCGCATTTCGTGTTCTCCCATGATATTAAATGAAATTTCATTTAGAATATTTTAATATACAATTGACCATTCTTATACTGCAGCACATACTAATGATGCTTAATAAAAGTCCCAATAAAATGCTTCTTTTCCCGCGCACTTGCAGGGTCACATTGGCCCACATTTATATGTCGGACGCAAGAAATGCCAGGACTACTACAGATAGCCTCACTTTTTAAAATACGCAGGCCATTCCTCTTGGAAGACCCTTTCCAAGAGAACTTCATCTGAACAATCATAAAGCATGCTTATGACTGTCCTTACTTCTTTTAAAGCATTTTTATTGGAGTTTAGTGTGGTAGGTTACCAGATTAATTTTGGTTTGATTTATAGTAGTGAAACTTGCGGAACGTGTAACTAAACTTTTCAGAAAACTTTTTCAAAATTCGGAACAAATTTTAATTAATTGTCGGCAGTAGCTAGAAAACAGATTTTTGGAAGGATAGTATCTAATGAAGAATTCATTTTTTTAAATATATTCATACACTGAAGCACATATTAATAGGAAAAAAATTGCCCAAAACAGATATATTTCGGTGCTGATGACTCATTAAAATCGATTGACACATAATTGTTTTGATATATTTTTTTTATTTGTTGTATAAAAGCTGGAACATCTATCTTCATAAAATCTATTTTCTCCTAAAGTTTAAAACCTTTTTCAAGTAAACCGAGACCTTCAGTCAAATTGCAACTATCTTTTTCTTTATTTTTGATTGATCTGTGTCTGAGGTTTCGACTTCTGTAGTACATTTTTGCTCACGCATCCTTGAAAGCTCATTGACTATAAGCTCAGTAATATGGTCAACCCTATCAATTATATGTGAGACTTGATCAGTCTCAAGCACTGTTCTCATTTCACTTTTTTAAAGAACAGACCAATTTTCTTTTAATCTATGTTATTGGTTTAATTCAGAATTGAGCAATGGTATTATATTCTTAATGACCATATGAAAAAATTTGAATTTATATAAGTTGAGGTATTATTTTGCAGTGTAGGAAACAGAATATTTTAAATAACCAGATTTTTGGGTATCTGCTTTCCCACAGGTTGCGTCCAAAATTTCATGCACATCTACAATGTTATTAACGAGACTACACCCCAAATTTATTTGTCTAAGCAGTTACATCTTTAAGTTCACATGATCTCGAATGTACTGACCAACAGACGATTAACCTTCTGACATATTGGATGTAAAATATTGATAGAGATCTACAATTTTAATAGTAATGCCAGAATGTATAATATATAAATAAAGCTATTTTCGCCTTTGAGTTATCGTCTTCACAATGATGTGGACGGAAGAACAGACACAATTTCCAATAACATATTTCGTCTGAAATTAGACAGATACCTACAAATTTAGGTAACAGGCCATCTACCGAATTTCATACCTATATCTCATTGCATTTTTGAGGTTTCATGTTCGGAGACAAACAGAGAGAAAAGCATAATTCCAAAATTGTGTTATTTTTGCGTCAGGGAGGTTTGTAACTTGGAGATTCATCAAAATGTTGAGGTCGGACGATTTCTTTACTTTCATTACATTCTCTTTGCATTCTGTTAGAGAGGTCCCAATCGTTTCCACTGTTGGCGCAATTTCCTCAGGGCCACCATTTATTCTTAACCCTTTACACTCCTATGTCTAGTGTGACTAGACTTTTTGAATGATACATCTTTTTCATATTCTTGTTAGATAGCCTTATTATAAAAACCATATAACACAAATTACACAGATACATTTTTAGGAATAGAAACAAATTAAAAACAACATTTCCTGAAGCACTAAATCAATCCATACACTCACACTTTTATAATTATGCATCTAACTTTCTTTCGGAGTGCAAAGGGTTAACATTAATGGTCAGAGTTAAAACTAAGATTCGATGAGTTTTTGCATCGTCGTGTATATGTCTGTAAATGTAGTAAAATTAAAGTAATAACACTTCTTTTTACATATTTTAGTGCATTCAGGATGAATTAACAGACATTTTTATAAAAAAACTCTTTTATTTTAACATAATTTTTCACCATAATACCGTTCATTCGCTGGACTATCAACATCAGTCGTTACATTTTGGTCTCTCTCTCTAACAACTCATTTTTAAATCTTATAATATCTAACATCTTTTTCGTGCGTTGCTAGGCAACGCTCGTAAGACAAATATTGTTTTGCCACACTATATTTTAAAGAGAAAACTTTAGAAATAACAAAATATTTTGTAACGAATATCACAACCTCTCCCCCTCCAAAAAAACTTTAATTGAAAATCTTTTTAATTAAAGTTGATTAAAATTTCTCTTTGTGGTAATTATTCATATATCTTCAAGACAATTTAAAAAAGAACAATATTTGTCTTTTAACAAAACATTTTCATATGCATAATATAAGTAAAACAGTAAAACATCAAATATACAACAAATAAGAATAAAGCGTATAAACAAAGTATATGAATTTCAAAACAGATAAGAAAAAGTCGCTAATCAGGCCAAGGTGTGCGACTTAATGCATCGACATTTTTATGATCTTTTTTCCACTTCGATGAACTACTGTGTAGTTATAAGGTTGTAATGCCAGTGCCCATCTCATAAGTCGTGGATTTAGACTCACACTATTTTTAAGCTAAACTAAGTGGTTATGGTCCGTCATGATGAGGAATTTTGTATGACCGTCTAAATAACATTGCAGTTTCTTTACAGCAAATATTATGGCAGCGCATTCTCTTTCTGTAGTAGAATACTTTTTTTCAGTTTCTGAAAACGTTTTGCTAAGGTATAATACAGGATGTTCTTTGTCATTATCATCCTTTTGAGCTAAAATTACACCCATACCAGAGTTTTAAGCATCAGTTTGTAGTATAAACTTTTTATTGAAATCAGGTGCGTATAGTATAGGCTGTTGCGACAATTTTTCTTTAATTCTTTAAAGGCTCTTGTGCATTCTTCTGTCCAATTTATCTTTCCTTGCCTTAGCTTCCCTTCCAAAGTTTCTGTTAAAGGTGCAACTATAGAAGACAACATAGGAATATAGCAATTCTGTTCTAGCAATTTCAATGTTAAAGGCTCTAAGCCCAATTGCTTTGAGCATTCTGCCAAAGTTCTCTTACCACCAGGTTCGAAAGGCGCATACAATAATTCAACTTCATCCATTGTTTTGGCACACAAAAATGAAGCAGTTATAGTTTCATCAAATTTTTCCTGCTTTATAGTCTTCAGAACAGTTTCAACTTTCTTGTGAACTTGCTTTACTTCATTATAGGATGCTTGTAATTCTCTAGGTTTCTCTGCCTGCATACTACCAATAATTTTTTTCCGATACATAACAATGAAGGGTATTGTACAATCTTGGTCAAAAAGCTTCATTACATTCTGACCGCATTCTATAGGAACATTACAAGACTCTGCAACAACTTCCCTTTCACGCCATGGTTGACAGAATTTCTTTGCCTTTTCGACATCTTCCGTAATAATTTTTTTAAGTTCTGCATCACATTTTGTTCGCCGTGGCATCGATTCATCGTCCTCAGTATGACCTAAGCTTGAATAAGGAATAACATCATTTGTTGCAACTGAAACTTGTCCATCAGTCGTGGAAGCATTTACCTCACTGTCACTTTCTATTTTAGATAATTGTTTTCGTTTCCTTTTCTGAGGAAGGTCCGTGATTTCTAAAAATAATTCATGTGATGCAGGACTTTCACAAGCAATTTGTTTTCGCGCTAAGCTATCTTTAGTTTTAACGATGTCTAAATGTCCGGAAGTACTATCATGACATAATGACTTGATTTGATCGCTATATTTTTCTGGTACAACAATTAGTTCTCTTTCATTCTCATTTTTGTCGATTTTCCTTTTCACCAACATTCCGCTTTCTTTTATTTTGAAATCAGTTGGTTTGCTAGAATTCTCAGTTTTGGCTTCGTTAAGCAATGGAGCTGAATCTCTGCTTTGATGTTGAGATTCAATAAATTCTTTAGAATCAACTTCAACTAATTGCTTAATTTCCTTAAATTCTTCATCAGCTTGTGGCAAAATCTCTTCGTTAATTTCAAAATGAGTCATTTCTTCTGGTTGCTCCATTTCGGCTTCTTTGTTTTGATCCTCTTCAGTAGATCTTTTTGTTTGGGATCGTCTCATAACATATATTCTCTATTTTAAGGAATGGCTTATCTTAATATAAATAAAAGTCATTGTGGGTATGTGTGTGGGTATGTGTGTGGGTATGTATGTGGCTATGTTCCACATCTCCTCCTAAACCAATGGACGGTTTTCAACCAAATTTTGTACACTTATCATTTAAGACAAGGGGAAGACACTTATGAACTTTTCTAAGTCCAAAAGTTAATTAAACAGTCAGTTAATTAGAAAATAACCGAAACCGTTTTTCCGCCGTAACTTCGGAGCAAACTGTCCGACAGAAAATATTTTTATACCATCTTAAAGTTCAAATTTTTACCTTTTCAATGATACCAATTTTATTTCTTCCCTTCGACATTTTCCCTTCGATTGTTATTAATTTTTAAAAGTTCTAAAATTTTAAAATGCGTGCAGACGATTTTGAAATAACGAAGATTTATAGCTACTCCGTTGCTAGGCAACGGTTAGACTTTGAACTAATTCACCTTTATTTCTGAAAATTTTGCTTATTTTTAAAAATATCCATATAATATAATAAATGCAAAAGTGTGTCTGTCTGTTTGTTACGCATTCACGGCAAAACTACCAAACCGATTTGGATGAAAATTGGCAGAGTTGTAGCTTGGAACCCAGGAACGGAGATTGGGTAGGTGACATCATGTTAAATTCATTATTTTTGGCTACAGATAACAATTAAATAATTAACAAGCGATTTGCGATGAAGATTATTACTTTATTTTTCAATCAACTGCCACGTGATCCTTAAGGAATGCGTAAAGAAAATGAAATGTCACGTGATCCTTCAGAAAAGCGCAAGCATGTGGAATAACTTATTTTTAAAGTCATGCATCACGTGATCTTGCTGAGAAAAGAAATAATCTCTGGAATAATAACTGAAAAATAAACGCCGGGACAGAAATCTAATGGTAGATATAATATAGTTCCAAGAGTTTTTAGATTAAAATTTAAAAACTAAAGTTAAGTATAACTAAATGAAAATATCGTTCAATATTTACTTAAAATAAGAGCCAAATTTAGTGGAAAGGTTGCCAAAATTATTCTTTATCGCTCTTTTCATCGACATCCAAAATTTTTTTGGCGGTTAAATTTGTAACCAAACGATTTAGCTAATTACAATAGTTCCGTTTCGAATTTTAATGCTTTAAGAGCTGTTTCTAACCGATTTAAATAGAAAGGATTACACAAACCCAAAGAACACGGAATTCAACGTTTTGTTTACTAAAGAAAGAACTAATTCGAGCTTGGCGCTTGATACAGTTGCCAAATAGATTTGGCGATTGCTTAAATCGGAAGGTTACCGGAAAACGGTCTATGAATCCAAAATAAACAAATCATGATCGTCCATTGACGTATATGATATGGTTGTCAGAGTTTTTAGAATAGGAAGGTATATTTTGTCTTATGTATTCTTTTAAACAGTAGAAGCAGATGACATATAGCATGGTGGATGATATATTCCAAAGAGCAGATGATACCATTGAGTACAATGATGTAATTTACAATAACGGAGACTTAAATTAGTCGTCCAATTATGTATTATCAACCGTCAGAACTTTTGATTTCCCCTTTCTATGTATAACGAAACATTTACATTCGTGAATTTAAAAAAAATAGCAATTCAAATTCTTCGCGCACGAAGTCGCGGGTAACAGCTAGTCTTTAAATAAATTAGACGTTTTGTTAGACAGTATATATCTGTCAGGATCATTTGTAACAACAGCTGCCTTTGTTTTTATATGACCAAGTTCACATTTTATTTCAACCTCCGCTAAAGGTAGGCACACTAAATGGTCATTTAAAAAATATTTTACCCAAACATGTTCTCTAGTCATTTTTGCATAATCTACAAATTTTTGAGAAATAACATCCACTATTGCTCCAGTGTCTCGAATAATAGGCATTTCAAACCCATTAACTAGACCTCTAATAGTGTAGGTCTCCAGCAAGTCATCATTTGAAGATACACAATTTATTTTTTCATTCGATTATAAGCGAGGGCATTGCGGTTTAAAATGTGAATATGATCCACACTCGAAACAGCGTGGTCGATATCTTTCGTCAAAAGAATGATCTTGATTCTTATTTGGAAATCGATCTCTCTGTTGAGCGTCTTCTCTTTGACGGTGATCTTTTTGGTGTCGATAATCATTCCATTTATCGGAAAGCTTTAAAGGAGACGAATGCTCTATCTTTTTCGAAAAGTTTTCATAACGAGGTTTAAATTGCCCTTTGTTAGTTCGTTCAGTTTGAGTGGCAAAGAGTTTCGATTTTATTGTTTTCCACACATTTTCAAAATCTTCAATTTTCTTAACCATCTCAGTGGGTGAAATGATGGTTGTCCACTCATCCATAAAATGCTCTTTGAAATCCATAGAAGTCCGCTTCTTAATTTGATTAACCAACATGAGATCTTTTAACTGTTCGAAAGTTTATACATTTAACCCATTCAACCACCCTTCTAAGTAGTTCTTTAATTCATAATAAAAATCATACCAAGTACTTTCAGAAGCCTTTTGGTGTTTATTAAATAGTTGTCTGAATTTTTCAGCACTTAATTTAAATCTTTGTAGTAGTAAAGCTTTTATATACTCAAACTTCTTCGCGTCTTCCTCTTGTTCTCTAACAATAAGTTGAACAATATCAGGAGGTAGCAATGAAATAAGTTGAGTCACTTGATTCTCAGCAGGTATATTCATAATTCTAGCTTGACGCTCAAATAACACCAGAAATAAGCTTACATCATCTTCCTTAGGATTAAAACGTGGCATTACATCGTGCATTCTGATTTTAGCAGGTTGATCAGGTATATGTCTAGAGTCAACGGGCAGTGCGCTTGCAGCTCTGACTTCCAATTCAAGTTTCTGTAATTCAAAAGCTCTGGCTCGCTCTTCTCCTTCACGTTCTATTTCTCTCTCTCGTTCACGATCTTCTTTTTTCTCCCTTTAATGGAACCAAGTAATTCGCGCGTAAATTCCTCATCATAACTGGGATTTTCAGTAATCAATTTATGCAACTGTTTAACTTTAAGTTCTTTTTTTTACAGTTAAACCCAATTCTTCTGCCAATACCACTAAATCCTCTTTCTTACTCCAGCTAAGTATGCCATGCTGAATAAATTAGCTTCAAAGGGCTATTAATGATAATTCAATTTAACAAAACGTAATTGTTTCAAACAGTATAGCTGTAATAAACTTACTCTTTGTTTTCTCGTAAGCTTCTTCAATAAACAAATCACAAAGTCACTTATATGTAAATGATGACTTAAATAACTCAAAATAACTTAAAAGTGAGTCATATATATCAAATATTAATAAAATACAAACACATAAATAACTCAAAAAGATATCATATAATGCACTTTTCAAAATTGAAGAAAATCAATAATTCAACAGTTGTCAATTTTTCTGCCAACTTAAAAATTCACTTTAACCAATCTTTGCCAGTTTGACAATATATTTAAATTACACCCTTCAGTTTGACGCTATATCTATATATCATCACACCTGGTTGGCGAGCACTACAATTAAACCACTGCCAGTTTGGCAATACAATAGAATTATACACGTCAGTTTGACGCTACAATCATATATCAACACACCTAGTTGGTGAGCACTACAATTAGACAATTGCCAGTTTGGCAATACAGTAGAATTTTACACGTCAGTTTGACGCTACACAAGTTATTCACAAGCCTGGTTGGCGAGAAGTATGACAGACTCATGCCAGTTTGGCAATACAGTTAAATGGAACCCCTCAGTTTGACGTCACGATCTATTCACACGCCTGGTTGGCAAGAATTATAAACACATAAGTCACCAGTTTGGCAAAATATTTAAATGGCACACGTCAGTTTGACGTCACGACATTCACATGCCTGGTTGGCGAGAATTATTAAATGATGCTTGTCAGTTGAAAAATATCACGTCGGGTTGACGTTTTTATTTGCTTCCTCACGCCTTGTTGGCGAAATTATAAAAACATAAGTTACCAGTTTGGCAACACAAGAGAGACGTTTCTTATTTTAAACGCCGGGATGGCTTGCTAATATCAGCTAAAAAATATATATTTCAAAATAAATTAATATAAATAACAAATAAACATGATAATTAACTTTTAAATTTCATCTTTCATAAATAGTAATGATAACTTTAAGCCTAACGGTTTTGGCGACGAATACTTTGGCTTACCAACTTGCACTATGATCAAATATGTAACATAAATAAGATCATAAAATTTCAATAAACATATCATAAAAGTTCAAAATGTTCACCAAATAGTAGCTGCAAACTTATTCTCCAGTTCCTTGCTTGAGCGCAATTCAATTATCACAGTGGCATTAGAAGAATCTGCATCTAAAACGGCGGTTGTTTCAAAACACCTCAATATGTAGTTATGACTTTCTCCAGAAAATAAACTTGCTCCGACAACGGGCACAGGAAAAACATCAGAAGACGAGTAAATTGCATGAAGAACTTCAATTCATTATCGACATGAAAACCTCGTTAAAGACTTCAGCAGTTTAATTGGCAGTGGAGACCAGCTTTTCGAATTTGTGAAAAACACTCCAACTTACCAATGATCTCGGTGGAACCTCCAAATTAAAAGTCTGTAGTGTATTCAGGATGAATTAACAGACTTTTTTTTATAAAAAAAACTCTTTTATTTTAACATAATTTTTCACCATAATACCGTTTATTCGCTGGACTATCAACATCAGTCGTTACATTTTGGTCTCTCTCTCTAACAACTCATTTTTAAATCTTATAATATCTAACATCTTTTTCGTTCGTTGCTAGGCAAAGCTCGTAAGACAAATATTGTACTGCTACACTACATTTTAAAGAGAAAACTTTAGAAATAACAAAATATTTTGTAACGAATATCACAATATGAATATAAATACTCCATTTTGTAATTATATTCTGAAAGTAAAAAACTCAATCTTTCAAGCGATTTTTGACAATGCGAAAACCCGTTATATCAATAGGAAATGAGCTATTAACTGGTGAATAAATCTGATGAAAATTAAATCATTAAATTAATTATCTCTGTACAATAAGACAATATCTATCTACTTATCAAAGATAAACTACAGCAACTTATGAGGAAAAAGAACGAGAACAATTTACCAAACAGATACCACTCAAGTGTTTGTCCCAAAATAAATTAAAATCGAAAAAAAAAGATACTCTACAGTTGTCTGAAAGCAAATTAAATTTTCAGAAAAGAAGTTAAAAAATTTAATTTTTTCGTTAAAATAATAAATCATTGGAAACTAAAATTTGAAGTTTTAAAAGACTTTACGTAAACTTAAAAATTAAGGAGAAATTAATAATTTGAAAGGGAATAAGTTTTGAATATGTCCATTTATTTTAGGATATTCATTACTAACCTCTACTGAAGAGAAGACTGTAAACCTTAAAAGATGCTCCAAGATCTTCTTCTGACTTCTTTAGAAATAAAAAATAATTTCTCATGAAGCTTTTCAAGATGGCGGAGAAAATATGATTTCTTAAATCGTTATATATCCCAGATAGCACGTAAGTTTGCAGCAAGTGTGATTTTGACTTGTCATGGCAAAATTCGACGCGTCAAACTTGAATCAAACTTGTAGCAAGTTCGCTGCAACAACTAGCGCCACCTCCTTTGCAAATCAAACGTGCAGCAAGTTTACAAAACAAGCTTCGTGCAAAGATAGCACAATAAAGAGATAATTATCTTTGTCTCTGTTTTAAAAAAACATCCAATTTTTAATAGTATCTCCTAGACCGCCCTTCTTTTTATTAATTCAATAAATCAATGATAATTTGTGAAAAAAATAACTTTTTTATAAAAAAAAATTTGAAACATTTTCCATCATTTTACTAAATATATCACTCGCACTTTAAAGAAAACTATATCGCCTTTTTCTTAGTATTGAAATTTTAACGTTTATAAACAAAATTAAATCTAAAAAAACAGTCAGTGTTTATTGAAAAATAATAACTAGACATTTTGTCCCATTTTAAAGTTATTACTTTTGAACTCTAATTTTATAATTTATTCTACTAGCAAAACGTAGTTATTAGCGAAAATCGCTCTCTCTCTCTTTGACTTCAAATCATATTCTCAACTCAAAAAATTAATAAAATCCAGAAAATAGTTTAAAATAAATCGTATACGAAACGAATCGAACGATGTATTAGCGAAATCGATCTTCTCTCTTAGTCAAGTTGGCGGAGTGGTATCAACACCTGGCTACTAAGCAGTAGGTCGCGAGTTCTATCTCGGGTGGTGTTTCGTACTCTGTTTTTTCTATAATTTGCAATAAGTTTGCACGGCAAGTTTGTGGCAAGCTTGCTGCAAGTTCGTTTCATGGTGACTTCGAAGCTTTCGTTAACTTGCTGCAAGCTTGCACTCTTGTCATGACAAATTTGTGGCAAGCTTGCTGCAAACTAAAATTGCTATCTGGGATATATTTTATATCCATGTATTATACCCTTATATAAAATTCTTTATGTCCTAAAGCAAGCTGTTTTGTTGCCAGTATGTTATTAGTAATAAGCAATATTTTTAACATAAGAAAAGGACGAAAATTACTTTCGAAGAAGATTTGGGGCGAAGCAGATGGAAACAAATTGTTGTATCAATATGAATTTCCCCATGGTATACCCGCATCTAATACGGTATCTCTTGGTTCAACGCCTATATTCAACGCCTATATTGTGAAGAGAAATATTGTAAGAAATAAATCACTGCCATCTGAACCGTTTGATGTTAAAAAGGGACTTATGCAGACTCGACTGAAATTATTTTCCGTTCCTGATTTGATGAAGGTAGCTGCATCGTTTGGTGTAAAAACTGAAATTCTGCCCTCCACAGTTCTGTTGTAGTAAAGCCTAAAGTATCCAAGAGCAGATACAAGTCTTTTCCAAAATAAAAGCCACAGAAATTTGTTTCTTTCCTTTGCAATTTTACGCTTCACGACTCCAGAAACCAGTTATAGCCGTAGGCGATGCCAGACAACCTGCAACAAGAATCCCACTTTGGACTCTTATTCAAAAGTTATACATTTATTAACCGAAACTTGTCAGTGCAATTTTGATACTTACGTTAAAAATAATTTATGTTGCAGTTGTAAGTGATGAAAGACAACAAAACTTCTGAGTCTTTTCTAAATGGATGCAGTAATTTCGCAACATTTTTCTAATGCAAAATATAATTTAAATCAACAGAATCCTATACAGTGCTTCAAGGATATTAGATGAAGACATATTTATGCAAAAAAGCAAGAATGACGTCAAAATACGTAAATATCGAATTCATGAAGAAAACTGAAAAAATGTCAATCGTAAATTGTGATTTTTCTTTGCGTAGCATTAATTTTGTTGCGATAATCCTTACAGAAGGATTTCTACCAAGGTCTGAAGATATGCCAGAATCAAAATCACGCCTGACAACTGACAAATTTAAAAAGGCTGCATCATATTTTGGTGAATATTAAATTGCAGCTTCGACTTGGAATCCGATTAAGTGGATATATTCGTAAATAGTGAGTCAAGGCCATCTAAGAGCAATAATACAAGGCTATGATCATCACATTTCCATAGTAGCTCTACCAAGTGTATTAAAAATGTTTAGTGAAAATCCAATAAATGCGTCATCGTTTCCAAATTTTCGAAAGTTAGTGGAAGAAAAAATGCAGAAAAATTCTAATGATTCATGAACGCAAAATACTAGATGAAATATTACCTCGAATAAATCAGTTCCTTTAAAAGATTACAAGATTTCTTCGTTTGAAACCAAACATCTTTAAAGAGCACGTGGTGCAACATCTACTAAATTTGATTTTATATGTCAGGAGTTATTTCTGCTATAGAAATTTAACAAAATTTCAGCAAATTTAAGAAGTATTTAGCAGGATTAAATGGACGGGACTAATTTAACATTTAAGTATCAATTGGAATATTCAAACTCACTTTTAAACAGTGAAAGGATGGTTTATATTTGAGAGTGCGTCGAAGAAAATTGACTTGAAACATAGGAGAAGATTTCTTTTCTCTGTATTTCATTTTGACAGACTTCAATATTCTTACTTTTGCAGTCTCTTAAAAAGAAAATACTGCCCAAGTCAACGGGGAATAACGTAGGACAGGGAAGTAAACTATCTACCGAATATTAGATTAGTATTAACCTCCCGATTTGAAGCAAAACGAAGGATATTTTGGGACATACCTCGCAATTTTGAACCTTTTTCAGACGGCAGGGATGACACCTGAGCTAGCACCACCTGTCCAGATTTCCGCACCACGCCAGAAGGGGGAACATTGACACATAGGAATGATTTAGCGAGCAACACACTCACATAAATGGTGGATCTTCAGTGGATTCAGGTTTCGAACCTAAAAAGCTCCGACTCCAAAGCCGAGGCCTTACCGCTTGGCTACTGCACCCGTCTACGCAATAATAAGATGAGAGAAAGATTTGTTCGCTTGGGTACGAAATTAATTCTTTATGGCTCAGTGGTACAGATTTTCTATCAAGTCATATGCAAAGAAAAAATTCTGCCAATATAGCATCTGTGGAGTCCATTAGATAAATGTTAAAGATTGAAACATGCATTTAATATGGCAATAATAAAAAGAAATATTCTTTGCAGTGGGTTTGAAGCAGAAAAATTCTACATTTATTAAAACTCACTAAACAGAACTAGACGCATTATAAGTGTACCATCTTACTGAAAATATTAAAACCGGATATAATTAAAATTGAAGCCACAGAGCAAAAGCCAGCTTGTAGTTTATGCTGAACTTTAATTGAGAAGTATTAGGACATGATTTTCACTTCTTTATATCATTTTGTGTTACAGTTTCCCAAATTGTGAAATTCAGATAGTCTGTGCCAATTCATAGGCAATCAAAGACATGCTGCTTTCCCTGCTTTATTAAGTGAATATATCAGGATATAAAGCAATAGCCGTTTTTTCGTGAGAGTGAATGTAGAAAAAAAAAAGAAAAGAAGCTGAAAGGAGACGATACATATTTTTATTCGTTAAGGAAGTCTGCTTCTACAACAGAAACTCGTAATGGATATTCTATCAGTTACTGTTTATCAAAAACTCCATAAAAACTTTTCGAAAGATTAATTATTCTCGCAAATAGAATGAAATCAAACAGCACTTTCACAATTTCACATATGTTAATCTTAAAATTAAATTAAGCAAATTGAATATTTCGCAGGTGTTCCTTGTTTAATCTTCAAAAATACTTCAACAAAAATTCTTTCTAAGAAGGTATGCACTCTCTTTCTCCTATAATCTAAAATGAAGAATAACTGTGTCGTGTAGTTGCAAATTTGGTTCTCTCTAATTTTTTTTCAAAGATTTTAATTGTATATGATGTCTTCCAACACTTGAAAACACGAAAATGTTTAAACCCTGGCACTATCCATGTTTAAAATGAGCCTGAAAATCAAGGTGTGCTGCAGAACTGGCCATTTCCACTAATGTTTACAAATTCAAAACCAGCCATCTACAAATCTACCAGGTATAGCAGCTGTTGTTTCATGAAATGTTGACAAACGCAGGATTACAGCTGCTAATGTGGACACTGAGATATGTTTACTCTATCCGTAATTAATTTATTTATATATTTACGACTGTGAGACGGGAGGGGAGTAAAGACCAGGCAAATGTCCGTTTTACTTTAAGAAAAGAGGACAGATCGAAAATCAGCGGTATTTTAGCCAAAAAATGAACGCTATGATGTCTTTCATAAATATGTGCAGGTTCATTTAATTTCACTACTTTCGTAATAACTCAAGTGTGTGAGAAATAATAGTATTTGCTGTATAACAACTAGTATTACAGTAAGATTCTGGAAATCATGTTTCATGAAAATGTGATTTTTTATGAGTGAATCTATTTTTTATGGGATACCTCCTTATTTTAATAATATTTTGAGAAAACTAATATGTAACTTTTTTTCTTTACAATTTGAAGTATTCATTTAGATATCAGATTGCAAAACTGGCTATCTCCAAAACGAAACTTTAAATAATTCTCCCCCCCCCCATATTCAACAGGAATTTTTTTTTATCTAAACTGCCCTAATAATCTGTCTTCGAAACTAAAATTATACTATGTTTCGCACATGCACAATACAAAATTATTTACTAAAAATAATAATTTTTCATCTGATATTCAAAGTATTAAAAATTAATTATTGCAAAAGTACTAGATTAGAACGCTTGTGAGAGATAGTAGAATCTAAATTTCAATGCTTTCTGTTAATTAAATATTGAGTTTTAGCCAATCTATATTTTAAGCAGAAAGAAATTCTCTGATCTTCACTTCGCGTCGCTGTAAATAAGTAAAATGGGGGAAGGAATGAAAGAAATTTGTTTGACGTCACTTCCACTTTCTTTCAAATGTCTCACAAAAATTCATATTCCATCGAGGGTAGTAATTTATTCTTAAAAATTGTTCTGGTTGAGAGTTTTACAGTTAGTTTCTATGTAATATATATGAAGTATTTCTATTTACTTTCAGCGTGGAAAGTGACAAGTATATTTGTGGAAATCATAAAATGAACGCATAGCTTTGCCCTTCTTTTTTTAAAAACTATTCTGATAGAGAAAGAGGTATTTCACAATTGGATTGCCCGCGATTATTCTTTTCAATTTTAAAAGTTCAAAAGGTCATAATTTTCGGGGTTTCATAGAATACAATGTTTACTGCTGATTGTAGAAGTAAAATATTTCACTCAATCTATTCGGAGTTTATTAGTGAATTTTATTAGAACTAATTTCTTCAACTATCCGCAACCACAAATAGATGTAATTACATTTTTATGATTATAATCTTTATAAATGACGAAAAATTTAAACTTTTAAAATTTATAATTTCTTTTTTAAATTCGCGTTTCGTTTCCTTCAATGTTGAAAATCCTGTTGACGTATCCAAACATATATCGCCTACGGTTCGGAGAAAAAACCCTCTCAATTCCGTTGTTTTCCTTCCTAAATTCAAGACGTCGAAACATAACTGAATTTTTAAGTGAAAGAAAACGAATTTCAAATATCCTTACATTTCAAAAATGCCAAGCATCCCGCTTTTGGGATACCTTTTCATGAAAGAAAGCTCTTTTTTCATCAACGATATTGACCGAGCAGTCTTCATTCTCTTCTAAAAAGTGTTTATTTTGGAACTCTGAGTGGTAGAATAATTTCGGAAAACTATCTGATGCAATGCAGGAAATATACGCAAAGCTTTGCCCAGCGTTTGAACAAAACATTGTGAATTTAGAAACAGATTTTTTTTCACAAACGGATAAGCGAATATAATTGTTTCACATTTCCGAACCAAACTATGACACTTTAATTAACCTTTAGCTAAGCACACGTTTCTTTTCAGGCAGATGTAATTGAATATGTTCTTACGGCAATAATATTTCCTTTAAAATTTGAGAATCCTTTGCATCATAATTCGGCAAAAATAATTCAATTTCCAAAATCAGAGTCCTAATAATCGCATGCGAATTCAAAATCAAAGACTTAGTCTTAT
>BGPR01019347.1:0-16345 GCA_013235015.1 Araneus ventricosus
CAGTAATTTTAGTGCGAAGACCACTTACGTTTTGAAAAAACAAAGAAAGTCATTTCGAGTCTATGGGCGTTGACGAATTCCATTCAGGAAGATTGTTGATGTCCCCCATAGATCTTCTCTGTAGCTTCAGAAACCTATTCTACAACAGAGTCAATTTTGTTTTTTCGTTCACCTATTGTTGATGTCTTTTCTAAATACTTACAAATGAATGAGGAGATGAAAGCAGCTAAGATTGATGAAGTGAAGCAGACATTTATAATTGAATCTAGGCTGCATAAAAAGCGAGCTGCGGGGTTTTTCCCTTAGAATATTAAAGATGTAGCACCTAATTATCTTACATTTTGGTTGCCGAACAACTTTTCGTAACAGAATTCCTTGTCGTGTTGGCAAATTATAGTAGATAGCTTTGTCTATATAACTCCACCATCGTGCACGTCTCATCGGATGAACCCTCTACTAACAATAAAGAATGCATATACACTTGATGAGACAAATTCCCAGAAGCTTTCAATGAAATATCTTCAAATTTGTTTCATAGGCTGCAGAATACGGTCTTCATAGGTGTTAAGGTCCTGATATGTATCGCTGATAGGTGTGGAGGCCGCACTGATCACCGCACTGATGATTATGCTTTAATGTTGTTGGTCAAGCAACCCCCAGCAACCTAATAAGATAGAGTTCCCAATACAGAATATTGTTTTATTCAATCAGATCGCGTGCTTGCACAAATTGAAAAGAAAATGAAGATAAAAATGAGTTCGTCGTTGAGAATAAATTCTTTCCGAAAATAATACAGTTTAAAATTTAGAGACAAACTGTTTGGATTATGATTGGATGAAAATCAGCAGCATTTTCATAAAACAACCTTCAAGACGGCATTTCAAATTCGTCCCGACAAAGAATTTTTTATAACAAAACAGAATTATAAAATATTAGTGAAAGGAGAGTCTCTTCATAGTTCTGAGAAAGGTGAGAGAAAATAAGTTGTGAAGAGAAGGAAAAATTATCACGATCAGTAAGCTCAGAGTCGAGTTCCAGGCTTAATCGTGAACAATCTAAAACTCTGTCATCTTGTGCAAAATTACTGATGATGTTGTTGAGAGCTGTGCATTGAAATGAAGAAGATCAATGAATGCTTGCACTTCCAAGTATTTATGAAAACATTTTCTTTACCGTCCAAAATTAACTGAATTCGTCAGTTTGTATGTATTACTACATTTCTGTCTCATCAATAATCTTTTCCAAGAATTTTGAACCCATTAAACAATTTTTGCTTCATCAAAATACTCTATTAATCTTATCACGATGTTCTGTGAAAGTTCTCATATTGTTGCGAAGTTCCTTTTCCAACCAATTTTTATTTGAAGCCATCTTAACGTTTACAACAACATTTTAA
Source organism: Araneus ventricosus (assembly GCA_013235015.1). Classification (NCBI taxonomy): domain Eukaryota; kingdom Metazoa; phylum Arthropoda; class Arachnida; order Araneae; family Araneidae; genus Araneus; species Araneus ventricosus. Next base: position 1,397 of record BGPR01019347.1, read on the forward strand.
CTCCAGATTTCTAAATTCAAAAATATAGGATCAATTGTCTAATTCCTTTCAGAATTCGACTTATGATCCCTAGTTCAACATCAACAATTTCTTTATTTTCGCCAGTAATCGATTCTCAATTAGTTGATATTCCATCTAATAGCGATGCTAGTCTTTCCATTTCATATCTGTAATTCGAACAGCGATAAATTGTCTCGACCGTTCTGTTCTATTTAGCGTACAACATTATCGGCTTGCGATAACAAATGAGGAGGAATTCTTGAAATACCTGTGATCAGCAAGTAAATGACCTTCAAAGCAGCTACTGTGAATCTGGAAGTTTTTCGTTGAGGGGTTAATTTTCTGTACTAAATTCTTGCTGCCTCCCTGGTTAAAAGAAGCAAAATGTCATATAATATTTCGACTCTGTAGATATAAACATTAAGATTCTCAGGCATTATTAAAGCTCGAAAGGACTTTTCGTTTTCGCAATTTGTATCAGGCTAAGTTCAAGTGTGCATTAGTTAAAAAATTGCGAAATCTACTATGGCAAACCTTAAAAAATCAATGAAATTTCGAACATTTGTGCTATGGAAAGGGAACTCATAGATATATGGTGTCCAGTACCAGTACAATCTTCATACGAATCCAAATACTTGTTCATCATCATTGAAGATTATTTTTCGTCATTTTATTTTTATTAACAAGTCATCTAATTCGGGAATTAATCTATCAAGGTCCGGAAAAACAAAAATAATGCATATTTTATCATATTATACCATATGATAAGCATTTTGTAATGCTACAGCAATAGTACAAAAGTAAAAAAAATATTATTTCATATACAAAAGCGAAAATAATATTTTAAAATATTACAAATTGGTAAATCATTGAAATCACATTTGATGAATGTTTTGAAAAAAAAAATTTAACTTACTGTTCTTATATCGAAGATCTTGAATAATAGGTATTTTGAGGAGAACCTCGATTTTTTTCTGACGTACTTGTCATAATTCCACAATTTAATAAATAAAAAACTAAAGGTATGCAGAATGTATACTATGCAAAAGAAATTCCATTTATAAATACCAAAGATCCAACATGGCGTAATTTAGGTTAGGTTTCTTTGGAAATGAGATGATTTTAAATAGTTTATTCCTATTTCCTCAAATGGGGGAGATGCTAGCGTTTATCATACCCATGCGTAAATCCTCTGTGTCTTTTCCTCTCCAGTTACATCAACAAGTTAAAAATAATACCTAGCTTGAGTCTTCTTAAGGATGATATATTTTGTCAAATATGGAGCTATGTGAAATGTATTGCATCTTTGACGTTTTCAAAACACATCCGAAACAAATGGTTTAACACTAATATTCATTTACCAGCCGAGAAAGAAAAGTTCAGGCTTTATATTAAAGAAATAAATATAAGACTTTAAACATGTTGTTAATGGAGACAACTTTTAAATTTTATATAGAAACTTTTACAATATTAAAACTGGTAATACTTATTTTCCAAATCTTAATTCCAAATTACGCAAGAGATGATTTCTCATTTTGACATGAATTTTATTTATTCCCGTTTCTAAAGCCATCAAAGTACTTAATTTTTTACAATTATAAATACAGAGTGTTCAAATAATCCGTAGACATTTCAAGAAAACATAAAATATAAGCCGATTTTAAAGTGGGCCTCTTCATGCACATTGTTTGGTTTTTCTTGTCATACAGAAAAAATTTAGCAGAATAACTTCCCTTCAAGCGACACTATGAGGAGCAACTACTCATAAGAAATCAAATTACGCTGTGATTAATAGACTTGCAGTACCCAACAATTCAATTTAAGATTACTTTAGTTGCATTAAAAGCAGTTTGTCATTGCTAGCCTCTTGCCCTAGGCTGTGATAATTTTTACCTTTCTCTAATAGTCGATAAAAGAGGCTGCCGCATTCTATTGTGCAAATGCTTGAGCTTTTACATGCAGACTATAGTTTCTGAAAAAATCTTACCATCGTCTTCTACATTCCAGTGCTTCCACATCACCATGTTATTATTACCGCTCATTAAGATTTTACGTTACTATCGGCTTCATAAAGGTAGTTGAAAATTATCGGGAGCATGTACTTGTCAAATCAACATCGACGAAGACTTGGTGATAAAGCAGAGAGATTACTAAGTTGTGCAACGCGTGCCATAAGATTTAAAATTTGTAGGGTTGGAATAGGGAGAAATTTCAAATACAAACATATGAAATTTGATGAGGGAAATATTATGTATATGTTACAGATGTCGTATCATAAATCTGAAGATGTATGTTTAAAACTCAGAGAGATAGCCTCAAGTTTTATATGAAGGTGGCTCTAATTCAGATGTTTTTGAATTAGAAATTGATAATTCCATAAATCTGGTAAAGAGACGATCTGAAAAGGAGATACTTGTAGAGAGGGTCAGTAAAAAGAACGAAAGAAGTCCACTGTTGTTTTCTAGGAAAAGGAATTTAACTTCTTAGCTTAAACGCCATAGAAAAATACTCTGAAAATAAATATGTGTTATTTATTACAGGTGATTTTTATTTTAAAACTATATCGGATATTGTGGAAGATGAAACCTTGACAACTTCCTGGAGACATCAATCAAGAGTGGCAGCGGGAGGGAAAAGAATTATTGTTAATAACATAAGATTGCTTCGCACCGTTTACCGACCCTATAGAAAAAGGAGAAAGAAATAAGCATACGACATTTCGAGCGCTCGGCCAACGTCTAGCAGTTTGCATGATGGGTCGTCTTGGCCGTTACGGCCGTCAGAGGCTTAAGGACATCATATGAGATAATTACACAAGAAATGGAATTTTCACTCATTTTTGAAGTACTAAAACATATGATGATATGTTATAACAATAGCTTTAATAATTCATTCCATTTATAATTAAGACGGTTTAAATTACTGATAGGAAAAGATTTAGCTTTGAAAACTACTTTATATTGTTACAAACACAATTTACTATAAAAAATACATGAATTTTATATTTTATCAGTAAGACATTTTAAAGTATGAATATTTAAGTCATTGTATTCATAATTAACACTTTAAAATACTGTTTGGAAAAAGAAATACTTCAAACGTAATTTTTATTTTTAAAAAAAATCAACACATTTTGTTTACATACTTTCCGATATTGGTTTTATAATAATATACAATAAAAAAATTTCCACTCTGAAATTCATTAAAACTAATTAGAATTCATCAATATCAGTAAACAATATTTTGTTGATTTATTCCTGATATAAAACTTTCCAATATTCAAGCATTTGAGCAGTTAGCAAGCAGAAAGAGTAACGTAAATTAAGCATCTGCCCTCAAACACTTACTGGAGACATCAATCAAGAGTGACGGTGGAAGGAGAAACAACCATTGTTAACAAGATAAGATTGCTCCGCACCGTTTACCGACTTTATTGAAAAGGGGAAAGAAACAAGCATGCGACGATTCGGCCGCCCGACCGTTTGTCTTGCAGTTTGCATGACGGGCCGGTAAAGCCGTTGTGGCAGTCAGAGGGTTAAGGGTATCACTTACTAACCTCCCGAACCAAATGTTGCATTGGAACTACTCAGAAACACATTACCGAGTATTGTGAATCACAAAAATGACGGGATGGATTCATTTGAATGGCGTGAGTATCGTTTCAGATCTCTGATGATATATTATAGGAGATGACATGTAGCGTGATTTTTGAGAAAAACCTGATTCGTCATCTTAGCCGACATTATAATATAATTCTATATAATTTAAAAATTGTATTGCAGTTCTATATTTATTGTAATTTAATTCAATTGAGTACAATATTTTTTATCATAGACTTTGTCAAACTAAATATTTAATTTTTTAATTAAATTTTCATTTAATTATTTAAAGGAATTCATGTATACTTTTTTTCAGGATAACAGTGTAGACTAGAGTGCCTGTGCCAATCCGGCTAACACGTAAGGGTGTAAGGTTTGGAAATTTAGGTAAGGCAGCGGAAAACAATACCGACAGCAGCAGTTAAACATGGGACACTCAGCCCAAATGGGCAGGGAGAGCACTTCCAGAAATCTCCCGGATATTAAGTCAAAAAAATTAGAGACTGCATTCAGAATAAGGATGGAATTTAATCAAAGAGTTAATATAAAATTTAATACTATAATAATTAGTACTGATCACAAAGACACGGGAAAATATAAAAGCAATCGATCATCAACAGAATAAAACAATAAAACATTTTAAAGATTAAAATACAACGGTCACAAAAGCGCTTGAATATCCAAACAAGATGAATATCAGAACTTCCAAGCACACTTCCCAATTTCCACCTGTTTCTCCCGTTCATGACCGGAATTGGAGAGGAATGATGGAATTTGAGTGGAGTGGAGCGCTCGTGAATTCTGACCAAAAGTTAATATTTCAGAAATCTGTACCTCTTTCTTTTATAGCAAATGATGTTATACTTTCCATGTTGGAAATGTTTCCTCCCATCTCATTATTGTAAATTAAAATTAAACGAATATATTCCCATTCGAAATTAATTATTTAACTAGTTGAAATTAATTCTTAAGCGAAAAATAACACTTAATAACATGAGGTTCCGGAGGTAGATTAACAAAGAATCCAAGCAATCCGTAGAACAAAACATCTGTCAACAATTTAGAAATTTTGCTTTTAATAATTAATTAAGTTTTGTGAAAAAATTATAAATTGCGAAAGAGTGTTGAAGCATTTTCAGATGATTTTGAGAAGTTGGCTTGTTATTCAGTTTTTTTAACGTCTTGCTTAGGGAAGTAGCCTGCTATTGGGCGTGATCAAAGTAAGGCAAAGTATTTAAAATCAAAAGCGAACTGTAATCAAATTTGAGAAAAACGAAGATTAATTAAAAATATCTGTAGCCAGGCAATATTTTAATATCTTAAGAATAAATCATTACCTTTGTGCGGAACTCTCGTTCTTTAAATTTCAGATTCTTTTCATTGTCAACAGTATTCTATTTTAATCATAGCCATTTTCTAGTTTTACACTAGATAAATAAATTAATTGTCAGTGATAAGAAATCATTTGAGGTGAATTATTTTTTCATATCAATTGTTCATGATAATCGTAGGATTTCTTTAAGAAAAGAAAGTGATGTTATTTAAATTGTTCCCATAAAAGATTAAGTTAAGAAAAATAGGATATTCGTTTATCTGAATTGCAAATCAGAACGAACTTTTTAATTCCTCTAGATTATATTTTAACATTTTCCTTACGGGTGGTACAACTGTTGTACCAGAAATGTTTTTACCTGTGAATGCGGGTCGATGCAACTGTTGTACCACACACAAGGTTCTAATAATATGCCCGTATTCGAAGCAGTTCTTCTGGTTTTATTCCCCGAATCCTACAAACTCAAAGAACGCTATATGTTTTGCGCGTGGCAATCATTTAAGTGAACATCTAGTTACCGTGAAACATCTCTTCACCCTTGGTTTCAAGTTAAGTTATTCGATCAAAGGTGAGGCCAATCTAAAAGGGTTTTGTATTTGAAAGTGTAAAATACGCATTTAAACACGCCCTAATTCGTTATTCCTATAAATTGAATTTGAAGAACCATGTAAAGAAAAAAAGGTAATTTATTCGTTTCTTTTTCTGAAAAAAGATACAATTTGTATTTGCTAGGAACTTTCATATTAATGGAGGTCAATTTCTTAATTTTTTAATTTTTTTCTTTTTACTAATTGAAAAAATAAATCCCTAGTTGTTTCGTCAGTAGTTGTTGAGGAATGGTTAATAGGGTGGATTAAAAAGTCAAAATTTCGAGTATGAAATTCTAATATGGCTCAAAATTTGTGTATTCGGTTATCATTCGGTGAAACGCGGAAAGAGTGTTAAAGACGTTCAGAGACATGTTTGTTTGATATGCAAGCTTAAATGCGGTTAAGGATTGTAGTTATAAATAACACGCAATGGCTATCTCAGTTATTTGATTTACTGAAATAATGCATATATTTGTAAAACGATAAAAACCTCAATTTTTCAACTAAATTATAAATATTTAGGGCTTTTGCGCGAACTCAAAAGGTAGCGTAAGGTTTTCAAGCATTATTATTCCGTCATCAGGAAACTAAAATGAAGTTCTTAGATGCTATTAGAAACTGAAAACCGTAGCCTGCATAATTTTAGAGTAAATGCAAATTTTAATGTTTTTTGTCACTTTTTCAAACTCTTGGCCATTTACGCGAACTGAAGCTTCAACTTCTAATTTTTTTTAATATTTTTTCCGTTGATTAGCAAGTTAATATACAACTTTTGGGTCCTACTAGAATTTTATACTCGAAAATTGGACTTTTTCGACCCACCCTACAGGGCAATAATATCTATTTTTCTGAAAGTCTGCTGAGCTGGAAGATTCATTTGCTGATGTCCGCAACCCACATCAGCAGCTTCTTTCTAGAAGTTTAAATTAATGCCAGGAAGGCATAAATAAACTTTTCAGTGTCTTACCCTTGTAGATACAGATGTTCACTTTCTCTTCACTTTGGAAAGGAATGATTAATTTCGATCTGATTTCCGTTGTTGTTTCTGAGTGTATATGTGTTTTGTTCTTTCTTTCCTCCTTTTTCGCTTAATAAAAATTTCAAACGTAGAGGAGAGATGAAAGGAATGTAAGACATTGAAGTTGAATGGGCGATCAATCCAGAAATTCAGAGGAGTTATTTTAACGCTATGTCAAAGGGTGACCGTAGACAGGAGTTGTGTCGCTTAGAGAGATTTTAATGTATTACCATTTGTCTATCCTTCTTCCTCAACTTAAGAATGCTCTCTTTATCGTGGCGCGAATCTCATTTTTTCATTTATTTCAACCTTTAGTTTTGTATTCTTTTTATAAAGTAAGTAAAAACTATTGAGTATAATGTTGTTTTTTTTAAATTTGACCAAAGCTAACCTTGCGAGGAATTGTCCTTCATATAACTTAAAATAATATATATTTACAACTATTCTGCAAAAGTTATATTCTTATTGACTGCCTTCCCTATGTAAATTTAAATGCTATATTTAAATTGAATAAATCTGATGTGTCGGTGCAAGTTTCTCCTTGAATCAACGGAACACCGTAAAACTGACACCGATGCCTATAAGAGATTTATTGCTTCGTACTTTAGGTATTCAGACATTCAGTTGTCTTTGCTACGCATATTTTTTTCTTTGAGAAAACTGAAATGTTTTTCTGTGTGTGTTTTTATTACAAGATGTTTTTGTGTATATCATGGCTTTCTACTGCATCTCCCTTTACACGTGTTATTGTAAAACCCGATTTCCTCATCCACACATGCCTCTTTGGTTTACATATGTTAATTTACATTTTATAAATTAATAATTTTTAAAGTGAATCTGTGTTCCACATTTTCCGCAAAAATGCTTAAAATTATAGAATCTTAGAATGTAGCAGGGTTGTTAGCCATATTCTTTTCCCTAATGCAATAAATTATTCGCTTTGATTTCGATACTTTTTCTTCTAATTTAAACAATTCTTTGAATTTAATATCGATTCTTCTAATTAAAAATAAATTTCCTCTTGAAGAATATAAAAGTTAAATTTACACTATTCAAGAATTAGGTAGTAATTCGTAATGCCACATATATTTTTTTCCTCAAAATGCCCTTTAATTTTCGTCAAAATCATTTCAATGAAGTAAGATATCATGATGCAGGCCGGTAAAATTTTAAATTATTAATTCATAAAATTGTTAAACGGTAAGGCCGGAATTTGTTTATAACATCAGAAAACGGGATTGCCTTTGAAAATTTGTAAGTTAGTGCAATTTGAAATTTGGAGATTACCCCTTATGAAAATTTTAACAATATATAAAAATATTTTAATGTACCTTATTCCCAATAAAATTATACTTTTTATATAATTTTCGCTGAACGACGAAAGAATAATGTTGAGTGGCTCCTATTTTTCTCTTTCTCTATTGAACATATATATTGATTCTTATCTCTAAAATATTAACTTGAATAGTCTATCTCGAATGTTTATATGTCTATATATATATCGAATAATAAAATATATATCGAATGAATATAACAAAATTTGTTATTTTTCGATTTTATATGATTGACTTAATCTCTATTTTAATGAAAAGTAAGGTATTCTCTAGATATTTAACGCATTAATCGGAGCGAAAGTGTACTCTTGACATAATGAATTGTGTTATGAATAAAAACTTAAATTTGGATATGACGCTTGTAATAGTGTTAAGTAAGATGAATGTAAAATATTTAAAGTATATTAAATAATAGTTTCAAAACCTCCTGAAAGCCGCGTATTAGCAGAGTAAAAAAATTTACTGTTCTCATAATTTTAAAGTTTTGCTTTAGTTCTGTATTTATTTTTATTTAATTCATTTTTGCAGAATGCACAAATTAATTTCTTATCATATACTAAGTAAAAGCGGATATTAATTTTTTTTTGAATTTCCTTTTAATTATTAAGAAATACATATGTCCTTTATTTCAATATAAAAGAGGCAATGAATGGTTAATTGACTCATTTCAAACTTTTTCCACAAAATTGGAGCTAAATACGATTTCAAATATTATCGTCCGTATAAATCGGTGTCTTTCGAGTTTCTATTTTTTAATAAATAATGCGCAAACTAAGTGCTTAAACGTAACATGAAAAAAGAAATAATTTTTCCATCCGTCAACTCTTCCTTTTTCGTTCTCAGAGCGAAAAGTCGTATAATAGATTTGGCCCATTCAAATTTTTGAAAACAATCTATTTCTAGGGTCAAGGGAAGTGTAACAGGAAGTAACCTTAAAGCTTAAATTTCATAATGGATCCACTCCACGTAAATGGCATGCTGCTCGGCTCAAACAACAAACCTCCGGGGGAGAAGGGTTGTAAGACCCTCCCTCTCCAATACACGTATCTACACCGGTCTCATTCCAGCATTTTTTCCCAGAAGTGCAAGTGGAGTGCTTCGATATCCGGACAAGTTGAATTTTCGAACTTCCGAGCATACTGCTCGAATTCTCTTCGGTTTCTCGCATTGACGAACGGTTTTGGAGCGGAGCGGCGAAATCTGCGTGGAGTATTGCGCATGTGAATATCTCGCCATGCAGCTGATATTTCTAAATTCGAAGCCTTTTTCTTTGATAAAAAGTAATGTAACACTTTCTAAGTTGAAAAATTTTTCCTCCCCTGTTATTATTGTAAATTTATATTAAAAGAAAATAAATCCTTTCGAATTTATTTACTTAACCAATTAGAATGGAATTTTAGGCAATAAACAATATATAATGAAATTTTTTAATGTAAATGTTTAAAACTGTTCATTTTTTTGAAGGCCGGCGAAATTAATGCGGGCCTAGTGGTCGTAAGAAGAAAACATTCGCTCCATTGACGAATTTTGCAAAATGAAAATGCTTTTTTTTCGTCATTTGATCTGTCGATTTTCAAAATAATGCTGAAAACTATGCAAATATATTGTCGTGGTTTCTACCGCATATGCGTCCCCTTATTCTGCGCTTTGCAGTGGTTTAGGCTGGTCTTATGACAAACTCAGTCCTGTTCCTGGACCTATATGTAATTTACCCTTGCTGTATAAAAATACAGTGATACCTCTGTTTCGTCGATAATCCTACCGAAAATACAACAAATAGTTTAAAAATAAAAAAGCATTCATTACTGATTTCCTGGCATAGCATTTTCAGAAGAAAAAACTAGTTATCACAAGATTGATTATACATTAACTAAATAAAACTATTATACATTGATGTATAATAGTTTTTAAAACTAAAAAATAAATAGTTTGTAAATCTGAATAAAAGTTAGTTATAAAACCTAGCGTCCTTTAAATAAGTACAGAATCATATGATATCATCTTTGAAATGGAAAGTTTCAAAATTACAAAATAATTCAGTATTATATTGTTATAAAAATCCACATTTTGTTATACGAGAATGTAATACAAACAGCAAGTCAAAAAATAAATCTTATTCCACGGAGACTTTTTAGCAAAACTATAAACAAAAATAAAAAATAAACAAAACTTGTATGAATTAAAAACTACGATCACTACTAAATCTCAGTCATTGCTCTCTCAATAGAGCTCTATGGCTTATCAGCTCACCAGCTTCAATGCTGTCTCAAAGTCCAACTGATTCTCTTGGTGTGAGAGCTTGATTTTATACAGGAAGTAAGGTCAATACGTAGGAACTGACGTAATCTCGAGGAGGTTCTTGATATCTCTGGCTTGCAGTACAGATAGGACCACAATTCGGGATTTTTCTAGAAGATTCTTCTTCTAGATGCATCAGCGTGGCTTGAATCATCGCATAGCGGCAATACAAATCACGAAATTGTGAACAAAGCCAGCTATATGAGAATTTGTAGAAATGCTCATCGTAATGTTAAAAATAAAAAAAAGAATTCTAGAAATGAAATCACTACACACTGTTTTATTCACTATCCTCAAATGAGCATTAGTGGGCTCAATTAGCGTTAATTGGTTAATTCAACTGCAAAAATAGATCGATGTTAAAAACACTGTCTAATAGCAAAGAAATCAAACACTTTTCAAAGCGGTGTGAAGTAGACATTAAACAGGCCATTCAGCGTTATGTGTACTTGCGTGGACTCTTCTAAACTTACCAAAGCTCTTATAAACTGGTCAAATCAAATATGTAGTCCCATAATTTTTATGAGTCGTAAATTCAGTGCCCAGAGTAGCTTCACCTTTCGTAAAATAATGTTTCTTTACTGCACGAATTCTTTCACATCCATCTTTCAGAAATCACGGCATTCAAATAAGTGTCAAAAAAGGCCTAAAAATATATATGAATGAAACTTAACCTAGATGAAAACACCAGCTCTGGGTTGTTTTGTCGATGAATCATACGAATAAAAGTAAATCCTAAAATCATTAACTTTAGTGTCGCTTGAAAGACATTAAATTTAGTTTTTTTATTTAGATACAATTCTAATACGAGATTCGTTCTATTAGTCTCAGCAAAAATTAAGAAAATATAATTTCATTTCTGTATTTGGGAGTGTTTATTTTTCAATATTTTTCTTAGTTATTCACTTTGTTCAATGATGGCCGAGATTTTTATTCCATTTCGCAGAAACATCTCCAGACTTTCCTGTAACATATTCTTGATACGGAGAGAGCAATTCTTGGACTCATTTTGCAGAGATTTTCCCTAGGTGTAAATTTCACACAAAATATTATGTGGGCAGTCATTTTAGATACACTTAATCTTAGGAATTTCACGCACCCTCATTTATTTGTCATCCATCAATAGGGGTTGAGTTAGTAAGCACTGTTAATTATTTGAAAAAATGATTTTTCCCTTAAATTTTTTTAAAGAGAAGACTCCTTTAAATTATTATAATACTTCAAAAAATAACGATAATGACAATAAATAAATAATGCATTTCGAAAGAAATAATGAAAGATTAATGAATTTCTTTAAAAAATTTTATTACGACGTCATATTATTCTGGAATTATACTTTCATATGCAAAAGCAAAAATAATATTTAAAATACTACAAATTGGTAAATCATTTAATTCAAATTTGATGAATGTTTTGAAAAACATTTTAAACTCACTCTTATTATATCGAGGATCTTGAATAATCGGTATTTTCAAGAGTTAATCCATTTTTTACCTGACGTACTTGTTATAATTATACAATTTAATAAATAAAAAATAATGGTATCAAAAATGTAAACTTTGCAAAAAAATTCCTTTTATCCATACCAAAGATCCAACATGCCGTCGTTTAGGTTGGGTTTCGTTTGAAATGAGAGGATTCAAATTAGTGAATTCCGATTTCCCCAAATGGGAAGCTGCTATTGTGTATCACACGCTTGCGTAAATCCTCTGTGTCTTTTCCTCCTTAGTAACATCAACATGTCAAGAATATTACCTAACTTGAGTCGTCTTAAGAATGATACATTTTTGGCAATTATGGAGTTATTGTGAAAAGAATTGCAACTTTGACGTTTTCATAACACACACGAAACTAATGGTAATAACACTAATATTCAATTACCAGACCAGAAATAAAACACTACTCTTCGTATTAAAGAAACTATCATTGCATTCACTCTGTATCAGTAAAATTTTAAATAAAAAAATTTTTATATTAAAAGAGGTATTACTTATTTTTCAAATCTTAATTTCTAACTATGCAGAAGATGATTTCACATTTTGACATGAAACTTATTTATTGCCATTTGTAAAGCTATCTAAATACTTAATTTTTACCAAATATAAATACAGAGTGTACAAGCAATCAGTAAACATTTCAAGAAACCATAAAAAAAATAAGCCGTTTTTAAGTGGGGCACTTCATGCACATTGATTTGTTTTTTTCATGGCACAGAAAAAAATTATTTGAAAACCACCCCAACAATCAGCACTATAAGGAGCAACTACCCAGAAGAAATGCAAATTGCATTGTGATTAATAAACCTGCAGTACCCAACAATTTAATTTACGATTACTTTAGTTGCGTTCCAAGTAGTTTATCATTGCCCGGTTCTTGCCCGAGGCTGTGGTATTTTTAACCAATCTTTAATAGTATATAAAAGAGGCTGTCGCATTCGATTGTGCAAATGTTTGAGCTTTTGCAGGCAGAGTACGGCTTCTGGAAAAAATCTCATCATCAACTTCTACATTCCAGTGCTTTCGAATCACCATGTTATTATTACCGCTCACTAAGATTCTACGGTACTATGGGCTTCATAAAGGTAGTTGAAAACTATCGGGAGCATGTTTATATTTGTCAAATCAACATCGACGAAGACTACGTGATAAAGCAGAAAGTTTACGAAATTGTGCAATAAGTGATATAACATTTAAATTTCTAGGGCCGGAATAAGGCGCAATATTTAAATGCAAACATATGGAATTTGATACGTGAACATTTGTGCATGTTACTGTTGTCGCATCTAAATCTGAAGATGTATGTTGAAAACTCAGAAAGATAGTCTCAAGTTCTATATGAAGGTGGCTCTAATTCAGATGTTTTTGAATTAGGAATTGATAATTCTATAAATCTGGTAAAGTGGTAAAGAGAGGATCTCAAAAGGTGTTACTTATGAACGGGGTCAGTGCAAAGAATGAAAGTGTGTATGCTAGTGTTCCTTAAACATCGATAGACTATCGATAGTATCGAAGCCAAGTCGATAGTATCGAGTTTTCGAAACTATCGACTGAAACAATCGATAGTATCGATAGTTTCAAAACTATCGATACTATCGATAGTTTCCTCTCGGGCAATATTATCGATAGGCGCATTTTCAGTCGATAGTTTCAAAACTATCGACCGGAACCATCGATAGTTTCAGTCGATAGTTTTAAAGCTATCGACTGAAACTATTGACTGTCCATAGTATTGCTTCTATCTAGTGGCGGGTCGTGTATTGAGTCAGTGGGGGTGATGTATTATATGATACCTATCATTGATGCATTTTTGTATAATTTAAATATTGACCTTTTTGGCCAATATTGGATATGTTAATAAATTGCTTTTTGACTTGATGTAAGCAAGTTTTTATATATATGGTACTGAATTTTAATTTATCTTGCAGTTCTAGTCCTTAGTTTTGAAACTATCGACTGTTTTCTCTCAAGCAACAAGTCTATGTATTGTTATAGGGGTGCTTTAAGTAATTATATCACTGTGATTATTGATGCATTTTTGCATTATTCAAATTTTACCTTTAATTTCTCATGTATTTACTCTAGATTGTTTTCAAACTATCGATAGTTTTTGTTCAAGTAATAAATAGATCGAGGAATTGATCTTGGATTACTGAGAAATTTTTGTACTTCGTATCTGTATATATGTATGGAAGTAACGTACGTAGTACATAGGTATTTAAAGTAATAAGTACATACGCATGTAATGTGTTAAGTATGTAGGTGAGTATTTTAGGTACTATAAGTACACATATAACGCACTACGTCGTTATGTATATATGTTAAGTACTAAGTTTGTAAGTAAAAATTTACGGATATACGTACGTATATATGTACGTTCGTATATGTGTAACGTCCGTCCGTCTGTATGAATGTAACTTACGTATATATGTATGTAATGTACGTTCTATGCAAGGAGCGCTCATACGTTTGATTGCACGTATGTATTTACGAATCACGATTACGTATGTAACGTACGTACGTATGTTTGAAACACACATAAACTTAGTACGTTACATGCTTACGTACGTATATTTCATACCTATGCAAGTATGTTACTTAGATTAGTACGTACGTTACATACATATACACATTTCATATGTAAGTAAGTTGCATACACAAGTACTTACGTTATAAACGTACGTTCGCTTCCGAACGTTGCATACGTGCATATGAAACGTTCCTAGGTAAGTAACGTACGCGTGTATGTACGAAGGTATCTATATAATGCACATACATATATAATGTACGAAAGTATGTATGTTACATATGTACTTATGCATGCCACATCCGTACATACATAGTACATTTACCTACTCAGTTTTTACATACTAAGCATGTACGTTACATATGAAATCATGTTTCATATATACTTATGTTACATACGTACTCACGTTTCATATATACTTACGTCACATAAGTACACACGTTTCATATATACGTTTGACGTACGTTACATACGAATGCATATTTCATATTTACGTATGAACGTACGTCACATACGTACGCATGTTTCATATATACGTATGACGCAAGTCACATATGTACGTTTCAGACGTACGTTACATACGTACTCACGTTTCATATATACTTACGTTACATACGTACGCACGTTTCATATATACATTTGTCGTACGTTACATAAAAACACATTTTTCATATTTACGTATGAACGTACGTCACATACGTACGCATGTTTCATATATACGTATGACGTAAATTACATATGTACGTTTCTGACG